>JAYXIM010032202.1:0-44750 GCA_037575425.1 Anastrepha fraterculus
GCTCCACGACCAATAGGGTCCATAGGCTATACATTACGCACTTGATCTTTATGGTAGCAGTCGCATTAGGTCCCTTTTTACAGGCCAAGTAGGCCTTATAATTTTCTCATGGTCTACGAGTTCTCCGCACGTATGACTTCGTCTGTAGTATAAAAACGAATACTTGTCTGGCACCCATTTTTTTCGGAAATTACTCCCCAATCAAAAGCGAGCAGCACACCTGTCTTCCCCCCAAGCTTTCTTTTAAGCTTGTCGGCCTTACTTGTATTATTGAAGTGCTCCGATGATGAAAAGTAAGCTGATCTACTTTGACTTAAACGGTACTCCGTGGTATCTAATGCCATCTCTGACATGGCAAACATACTACGTAAATCATGTCTGAGTTTTAAGAGATTTTTGCAACCACAATAGAAGTCAATGATCGTCTGAAATGGGTAGAAATTGCAAGCGGCGTGGAGCATAGTTAAGATCGGACGAAAATGGAAGTTTTGAAACATTTTTTAAATTGTATACAGGGTAAATAAAATAAGCAATATAGATATCTAATTTAACGGTATTCAGAACGATATTTAAATGGAGATGCCACCTAATTTTCAAAAAAATTTCCTCTAATCCATTATTTGCAAAGTTAAAAAAAATAGAACGATACATATGTCCACAGTAAACAATATATTTTTCTTTAACATTCTTCTTTAATACCTCAATATTTATCTTAAGTTGCCACCTATTATTTAAAAGTATTATTTTTGACTGATATTTAAAAACTTTCTAAAACAAAGCAAGTATTATATAATAAAAATTTTATCATGCAAGGTCACCTTTATTTAAATTGTTTTGTAGGAAAATAAGCTATTACTTCTGGGTAGCAATATAAGTGAATAATGGGTATGGGAATAAGTTTCCGCCCTCGTAAAAAAGGTGTCGCTGTTGATACTATTTTTGTGTTCGCTCTAGTAATATACTAATGATTTGAAGGTGTGTGTGTGAAGTCTCGATCGCAGTAGTTGACATTCGTTTGAAGCGTAAAGATCCTTTTTTATCTGACGTCAAAAATGTCTACGTTCGTCCCGAAAAAACAGCATTTGCGGCAAGTCATGTTTCATTATTACTTTTTAATGAAAAGTGCAGCTAAAACGTGTCGTATATTGATCAGTATTTACCTTCGTCACGCTCCATTAGATACAACTTCTAAGGAGTGGTTTCAACGCTTCCACAGTGGCAATTTCGACGTGAGTGATAAAGATCGAAGACCGCGAAGGTGCACCGAAAAAATTCGAAGATACTCTACTACAAAAATTATTGGATGAAGACGCATGTCGAACCCTTGATTATATGTCTAAAGAGTTGGATGCTGACAGATCAACCGTTGGTAAACGTTTGCACGCGATGGGAACGGTCCAGAAAGCAGGGAACTGGGTGCCAATCCATTGAAGGAGAGGGATATCTAGAGACGTTTGGTGACGTGTGAGATGATTCTTCAACGGCAGAAAAGAAAAGGTTTTATGCATCGCATCGTCACTGGCGATGAAAAATGGATATATTCTGATAACCCTAAGCGTCGCAAATGTTGGAGCTTGCCAGGTGAACCAGGTCCATCGACAGTGAAAAAAATATTCATGCTTCAAAGATTATGTTGTCCATTGTTGTGTAGGGGATCAGAAGGGTGTCATCTATTAAGAATTGATTAAACCATCTGAAACCATCACTGGCGATCGTTACCGACTGTAGTTAATGCGTTTGAATTGAGCTCTCAAAGATAAGCGGCCGTAATGGGATGGTAGATATGACTAACTGATTTTGCTGCATGAAAACGGCAGACCACACGTTGCTATATCGGCCCAGAAATATTTAGAGGCACAGAATTGGGAAATCATACCCCACCCGTTGTATTTCTCAGACATTGCACCTTCGGAACAGATAGTAGTCCGCTGCCTGAAATATGGAGTAAAGTTGTAGCTTCCAATGGCACATACTTCACATAATATCAACTACTATTTAATTGTTTAAATAGTTCGTAACTTTGGCTAAGAAAGGGCGGAAACTTATTCCCGTACCAAATAGAATAATATAAAAGCCTGTGTTGGTAAGATAATAAAAAAAATTTTGGAAATTCATAAGTATTATCATATTTGCATAACACTTACATCTTTTCGAAAATATTTAGCAATTGAACTATTTTATTCTATTCTCATTTTGCTACCCTTCGCAACACAAATCCAATACCACTGTTATGTGGTTTTTACTCTATTAAAAAAAGGAATATTATAATATATACTCAATAAGGCGACTAGCGATCAAACGTAATATAGGTATGAACGTTTTTAGTTTGTTCACAGAATACCTGGTTTTTCTAATAAAGGGTGGTTAAATTTCAAGGGCCGATGTTGAATGTGAACCGCTTCTAAGCGTCAAATTCTTCCGCATTTCATTTGCCATTTTTCAATTTCAGACTAATTCAATTTGAACCATGGAAAGATATACAGTCGAGCAACGCGTTAAAGTTATTCAGGCTTATTATGAAAACTGGCGTTCAAATCAAAATGCATATCGCGCACTTCGTGATTTTTTCGGTCAATTTAATAGTCCAGTTGACTCAAGAACTAAAGCCTCTTGACCATTCGAAGCGTCGTCAATAGTCATAATGGTGGCAGAAAATGGCAACAGTGAAGGACCAATGTTCGAAGAAAATCATCTTCAGTGACGAGGCACATTTTCACCTCAGTGGATTCGTCAATAAGTAGAATTGCCGCATTTGGGCGAATGGTAATCCAAGAGTGATTGCCGGAAAACCAATGCCCCCACAAAGAGTGACTGTTTGGTGCGGTTTATGGGCCGGCTGCATCCTTGGGTCGTATTTTTTCCTAAATGTGGCCGGTCAGGCAGTTACTGTGAATAGTGAGATGATAACGAAGTTTTTATGGCCCGAATTGGAAGATATGGATGTGGACGATATGTGGTTACAACAGGACGGTGCCACTTGTCACACAGCTAACGAAACAGTGGCTATTTTGAGCGATAAATTTAATGGCCGAATAATCTCACGTCGCGGCGATGTCAATTGGAGGCCAAGATCATGGGATTTGACACCATTGGACTTCTTTCTTTGAGGATATTGGAAGAAAAGGTGTACGTCAATAAGCCACTATTAATTCAAATATGCCTCAGCGTCATCGAAAAGTTGGACCCTCTGATGGAGATGTGCCGCCAATATTTTGTTCCGTGCGTAATTGAGCCATGCCAATATTATCATAATAAATAGAAACGGTAATAATTTTATGAAAAAATTGTATTTTATTCAAAATCAACACCGGCCCTTAAAACTTAACCACCCTTTACAATACAATAGTTGAAACTGTTCGGCGTCGCCACGGCTATTTCAGACTGTTCAGCACTATGACAACTAGAATGATGACCGCTACAGCTGCGCCTATTAATGCATTTTGTTCTTGTAGTTGCTAGGCATAGAATTTTAGCTTTGGACGACATAAGCATTTAGAGGAATAAAATGGGCACTCACTGTGTGTGCGGTTATATGTTCGTTGCAATTCAATTTAGTTGTCCCATATATGCAAATACGTTTCTTTTATTTATTTTAAATTTCAAAGTTTCATATTATCTAGAAAATGCATACATATATTATTCCCTATGGTAAAATGTAAATTGAAAAAAATGTTGGTCATGGTTGCTGTAATGCGTATGCGTATAAGAATTAAAGATGCAATTGAACTTTTGCCCAAACACTTACTTGTATGCTTTATGAATTCTCGTCTAAAACTATTTTTGTAAATTTTGTCTATTTATCTTCTCTGCATATGTTGTGAATTTATTTAGATATATATTCTTTCTCTCTCTCTCTCTCCCATTCTCTCTTGGGTCTCTCCGTCTTTCTTTGTCTGCCTTGAAAGCTTCACTTCTGTTATGTGTACTACGCTACAAGCACTTTTTTTTTACTGTACTCGTAAGAAGTAAACTGATACTTTTTATAACAAAATTTTTCTTAGCCCTCAAAGTTATTAATCCAATTTTTTTTAATTTAATTTTACGCCACCTTGCATATGAGTAGATAAATCCGTGGTTGATTTTTGTGCATGTTCAACTGCATGCGCACTGAGATACAATATTTGCTTTGGCTTGGATGGTTTTGAAAACCTGAGTGCTGCCCCACTGTCATCAAATGCTCGGTATAATCAAATTGGGTACTACCTATTTCCCTGCGGTGCATGAGTTGACTTTGTAGCTACTTATAATGTGTCTAAGATATCACCCATCATTAGTTTCCGCAGAATAGAATACCTGATAATTTTTATACATATACTTTATCCACATGCATTTAATTCCAGCAAAGTGGCTTTAGGTTGAAAAAGTTTTAATACTCGTAAACATGAAACGCTACTTTAACTACGTAGACAACAGTTGCAAAGCAAAAGCAACAGAAATTATGACCATTGACACCTTTGTGGGCGAAAAGTCCGCAACTACAGGAAGGCACGCATATTATTGTGCAAAATATGTATGTTGCGTAAAGTCAGATCAAAGAGGCAAAGTCAAGGAATGCTCATAGCTAACTTTTTGCAAACTTTTATTTTCTTCTGTTTGTGGTTCTGCAGACGTTGTCGTGTTTCTCTCTTGTTATTGTGTATTTTTTAAAGCGCAGCAAAAGCGACATGAATTCCAAAGTAAGTGCATTCAAATAGAGTCATAACATAAAATTCTTTATATTTGTATCAGCATGGTACTTTAGAATTCTAACTTACTCCAATACGTTAAAAAATACACAAGATATCGACCAAGAAAGAGTGAAGTGTTAAGGACCAAATTTTATGGAATTAAATAATTTTGGATATTTACCCAGAACGTCCTGCTATGTTACATGTAGCTCAGTTTTTTTCCATAGTAATTGCGTTTTGAGAATCTATTCTACTCTATAGATGTACGTTTCTGTCTATCTATGTATCTATCTGCTGACTGAGTAAGAGGTAATTAGGTAGCAAGCATGATCATTTTTAAACAAATTTTTAATTTTTACGTTAGCTGAATAAGTCTGTGGGTAAGCGCAAAACTATTTAATATCTGTAATTTGCATCTTATGCGCAAAACTCCGTCCAAATACATATAAGCAAACTATAGATAGCGTTTCGAGTTTTCTGAAACAATGGATAATAATAGCCTTGTTCGAGTATAAAATCCGAAAGGTTTTTTTGTAATATTCAAAATTTCACTATCTGAACAATATGGAAAATCAGGGCAGTGTCATTTATCACAACTTAGTAGCAAAACTGTCTGACGGATTTTAATTAAAGTTACAGAAAGTATAGCTTAATGTGCAAGGTTCAATATACCATAATAGTACCAAAAAACATACACAACTGGTTCATCGGAATTGAAGTGTGTGTGGTGAGATTTGAACCAGAAAAGAAGAAGAAAAGAAAAATCACAGAATTTTCCACATCGTGTACGAGTACACTGGCAAGTGGAAAAAATTAAAAGATAAAAAAATTTCGAAATTTAACCGATTTTCTAAATAGCTTTATCTAAACAGTCAAACTGCTCGCTCGGGAGTTTTAAAGAAAGTAATTTGAAAAGTTAAGCTTTGAATTTTCAGCTCTTTTGGGGAAATAATTTTCATCGCAAGAGGTACAAAACAGATTTGATTTTTTTAGGTCCATGGACTTGAAAATTTTTTTCCGATTAAGCCACTGCACCGGATCACATGTTTATCCAAGTTAAATTTCATTTCTGTTGACCTTGATGTGACCACTTCTCGTTGAGATTTCGCGCTTTGAGTCCAAAATTATCGTTTTTGTATTCGATCACGCAAAGCTCATCAACTAATGATTTAATGGAAAAAAAAAAAAAATGCACATTCACGAGTGCGCCAGACTGTGCGTTTTGGGTAATGTGAATGTTAGCCGTAATTTTTTTGTGTCGAATGAAGTTATTTGAAAAAAGTGAAGTTTTATATTGTTTATGAATATTAGAATTTTTTTTAATGAAAATAAATTTTTTTTTCTGGAAATCAAGTTTTTTGGAAAATTAAAATATTTATTGTATTTTCTTTAATTCGGAAAATGAACTCTTTTTCTGGGTTGAAAAAAAAATTATATTTTTATACAAAACCGGGTTTTTGGAAATTGGGTTTTTTTGGAAATTAAACCTTTTTTCTGATAATAATTTTTTTTAAATTAAAACTTTTAGATTTTTTAATTAAGAAAATAAACCTTTTTTCTTGAATGAAGCTACTTCGAAAAAAACAATATAACTTTTTTATATAAAAACCAGATTTTTGGAAATTAGGTATTTTTGGAAATTAAACCTTTTTTTGGAAATTAATTTTTTAATTAAAACTTTTAGATTTTTTAATTAAGAAAATAACCCTTTTTTCTTGAATGAAGCTACTTCGAAAAAAAAATATAATTTTTTTAAACAAAAACCAGGTTTTTGGAAATTTGGGTTTTTTGGAAATTAAACCTTTTTTCTGATAATATATTTTTTTTAATTAAAGCTTTTAGTTTTTTTAATTAAGAAAATAAGCCTTTTTTCTTGAATGAAGCTACTGCGAAAAAAAAATATAATTTTTTTATATAAAAACCAGATTTTTGGAAATTAGGTATTTTTGGAAATTAAACCTTTTTTTGGAAATTAATTTTTTAATTAAAACGTTTTGTTTTTTTAATTAAGAAAATAAACCTTTTTTCTTGAATGAAGCTACTTCGAAAAAAAAAATAATAATTTTTTTATATAAAAACCAGATTTTTGGAAATTAGGTATTTTTGGAAACTAAACCTTTTTTTCTGGAAATTAATTTTTTAATTAAAACTTTTTGTTTTTTTAATTAAGAAAATAAACCTTTTTCTTGAATGAAGCTACTTCGTGTTTTTTTTTCAAATTAAAGTTTTTTAAAATAATTTTTTGTTTTTTTTTTAACTTATTTTTTTTCAAACTTTAAACTTGAAAAAGTATACATGCAATGTTCTTACAACAATCTGCCGCGACCGTTTTTTTTCTTACGAGGAATAAATTAATTAAAACAAAAGTAAATTATTAATTAAAATTTTTTTTTTTAATATTTTTAATTTAATTCCATTTGTGGAACAACATCAACACGCACACCACAAATAGGAGGAGGAGCTCGGCCAAGCACCTAACAGAAGTGTACGCCCTTATTATTTATTTTATTTTTTAATTTAAAAAATATAAAAAATTATAAGAAAAATTTTAATACAATACAATGTTCTTATATTTATTATTTATATTTAGCTCAATAAATAAATAGTAATAAAAATATTAAAGTTTTGTTAAAATTTTCCACCGAATTGTTTTTTTTTTTTCGTTTTGAACGATATTTAAAATATTTTCCTATGACTTTGCTACAAAAATCAAAATCACTACATCTACCGCTCACCTGATGCAACTTGGTGCCAAATCAAATATCACACAGACACAAAAATTATGATTATTAGACAAACAAATAAAACTATAAATGTAAAGCGACCAGTGACACTGTTTTTGTTTTTACTGGCAGTAGTTGCAACTAATGCACAAATTGTAACATCAATCACGCAGTAAAACTTTGAAACTGCAAATATGGCACATAGCTCGGCATGGGCAGCACGTGCTAGAGATTGAGCAAGAGTAAATTTGTGAGGTGTAAAGTTTGCAGCAGAGAGCCCAAGTTGCATCTCGTGGGAAAATGTTTACTAGTCAGACAAATTTCAAATTCAAAAGTCGGACTGATTTGGCAAGAAAATAATTTGTCTCTACTTTGTGTGTCCCGATTGCTACCCACGCGAAAAACAGACACTGGTGTATTTACTTAACTGAACGTATTTACTTAACACTGAAATATTGAAATAAAATTTAGTAACGAGATTGCTTTAACTATATTTTTTCTATTTTAAAATTCAACCAGAATAATACTTCACTGCAGTTTCCAGGCGCTACTCAGTCACTGTTTTCAGTATTTTACTACGATAGGGTGCACTAGTTAATCAAATGGATTTAGGTATCAGAAAACCATAAGAGTGTGGCCCAGTTTAATTTTCTACTCTGTCCCGCTATAATTCACTTGAGAAGCTTTATGACTGCTGATCATTAGTAGGGCGTAAAGTTGAAAACAATAAATCTTCCAGAATGCCACACTCAAAATTTCTTAGTAGTGAGAATCCAGAATTTCTTGCAGTATTTTCGACAGCACAACATCGATCTGTACTGCATGCCGAAATATAGTAGTGTTTCAGCAAATGAGATAGTAGACAAGGGAGCGAAGAAAGGATCAGAGACAGATTGCGAGGAATCGAATCCAATGATACAAGCCATTGGGTTCGACGTTTCGTAGGTTGAGTACAAGTAGATTAAGATATCACAGATAAGATTATCACTTTTATAATACTTGGAAAAAACTGTAAGAGCCTCAAAACGAATATGCGGCTGTTCAAATATATAGAGCGTCACTGGACTAAGTATCAATCACATGCTGGTCAACTTCTGAGCTCCAATCGAAAGTCTCTATAAGAGAAGAAGAAAAATCTATTCACACTTCGTGTGCGAATATGGCGTATCTTGAAAAATGTGTTTCAGATTTCAGGCTAACTACTTTGAGAAATTGAAAAAATAAGCTGGAGTCTTCGATTTAATCCGCTAAGATAGCGGAATACTTGAGGAGATGTTGAGATAAGGTTGTCGCTTACACGCTTTATTGACTATGTGGTCGATCTCCTCCTCCTACTTTTGGTGTGTGGCTTGATGGTGTTTCACGAATGGAGGAACCAACAGTTTTAAGCCGACTCCGAATGGCAAATGGTTTTTAGTGAGGAGGAAAAAACACTTCGAGGCTAGCCATTGCCTGCCGAGAGGCCACCGATATTAGATACATTTTTTTGTACAATTTGACGTTTCATGCGCGGTGATTCGAGTGTATGCACTTCCGAATAGTAGTCACGTACCATCATAGCGATGGATTCGTGTTTTTTCTACAGAAAGAGCTATGTTCCCAGAGAGTATGCCATGGTTGTATGTAGACTATTTTTCTAGGGCTAAGTTATCCAGTCCTTTAAACCATTTCTTTATAGACTTCCCTCTTTTTCTATCTACCCTGTTGAAATAGCGCACTTCTTGAATAATTTTGGGACAAATACAATAACAACCACCGGCCACCACGCACTTACTGGGTTGAGTTATGGTAGTTGCCACTGCCCAAGAGAAGGAGAAAGAGGGGCCTACTGAGGGCTGAAAGCCAATTACGATTACTTTGGGTACAAGTCTCTCACTTTAACTCCCGATTAACTTGAAAGAAAATTTTTACGCCGTCATTTAAAATTTGTATCTCAAAGACGATGTTTGTAGTCAGCCGAGCACCTACAAGAAAGTTCTCAGAAGAAGTGGACAGTCATATCTCTATCAGTATTTGAAAAGCTTAATAAATATCGAATAGTATCAAATAGTAGTATTACCTACGATTTTGTATAATTTCGATGTGTAAGATATTAATAAATTATTTTCCTGTTCGGTGCCACTTTGGAACCACTGCTTTTCCAACAAGGCATGCTCCAAACGGCATATTAAATCACCTTGTACTGGCAAAATACACAAAAAGGTGAAGGAGATTTAATTACACAGGAAATCACAAACACGTTGCTGATGATGAGTATTATAATTCTTAGGATTTTTTCGGCTTTTGACTGCAGACGCGCGTGCAAAGTCAAAGCAGATTTCATACAAAATTTTTGATGTGAGTAAAATCCAGGAAAACTTCCATATTGGCACGTGCACATGCAAGTACTCGTACATTTATATTATGTATATATTTCATATATGTATATATAAATATTTGCAACTACTATATGTTCATATAAGTGTATCTATTCATTTTTACTTCACATTAATATCGAGCAGCAGCACTCACCTGATGCAGCGCTATGAAATCCTTTAAGTCACGCCATTTGCTTTCGTACAACGAACGACGTGAGTACATGCGTTGAATTATCGCCGTCACATTACCGAACACCACGGCGTGCATTAATGCTGTCAAGTGGATAAAAAAGAGCAGGAAGGAGGGAGCACATCGAGGTAAACAGAATAAGAGTAGAAAAAATATGAAAAGCGTTAAAAAAATCTCAGGAAAGTATGGTTCAAAGGCAAGTGCAAGTGCTTTTAAAGAGAATTTCACAAATACACTCACATGTGCACTTGTACAGATATGTATATATATATTTTTTTCTTTTCTTCTTAATATACTAAAAAAGTCGTAAGACGTTAATTAAACGATTTATCAGTACTTAGTTGCATAAGTGTACATATGTATGCGCATTTGCATGAAATACGAGTACTTTTGCTCTCTCTTTCTTACCGCCAATTAGCATCATAATGATGGAGAAGACCTTTTCTGCGGTTGTGTTCGCTGACACATTGCCAAACCCCACAGATGTTAGGCTGGTGAAGGTGAAGTAGAGCGCCGTCGAATAGGCTTCGGCATTCGTTATGTTAGTGATTGGTATTTTCAAGCGCTCAGACAACGCGTGCATCCAACCTGAAAGGAAAAGGCGTTAGTTTGGTAATTTTTCATTAACTTATAATAAGTTTAAGTATATAAATCTATCACAAACGCAATAACATTATAAGGCAAAAAGTGTGTGTATAGAAAATATTACCCACAAAAAAAAAAATTATTATAATAAAAGTAAAAATGATTGCGGATGATGTTTGGAGTATTAGGCAATATAATGAAATCATTTTTGATCGTAGGTTTCAGGAAAAAAATTTAGGCCTACATTTTATTGTGTGAACATAATTTGAAAGATTTTAGATTTTACTTTCTAATAATTATTTCGAGGCATTTAATGGAAATATTTCTGTTGTAGCTGCCAGATCAAATTTTGGACTACAATAAATTTAAAGCAGAGTAGATACAATGGATTAAATGTTGACTGGCTATTCGTGCAAACGCTCGACAAACCGTTGGCCACAGGCAATGTTTTATAATATGCTTGATATTGCCGGTTTGGCCTCATTCATCATCGATGACGAGCTGAATCCGGCAAATCAGAGTGATAAGAGGCGCTCATTTATCATTGAATTGGCACGGCAGCTAGTTATTCCACATATGACGAAACGGGTGACTAACCCATTAGTATGGAGGTTTGCTCATATAAGACAAGCAATGAATATTTTCAATATCAAGGTAGGTATGAATTATATACACACCTACATATATCTCCGCGTATAAAGATATGTGTATGCATGCATTCATATTTACTAATTTAAAATAAATTATTTCGCTACTTTTAGGTACCGGAATCTTGTCCATCGACATCAGATGCAGCACAGCAACAATCATATGCTCAAGATGCTTCAACACGGTCATCGTGCTACCATTGTGCTGCTTCTTCTTCGAAAAAGCGACGTAAAACTCGTTATAACTACAGCAAATGTAATCGTCCCATATGTCTTAATGAACATTCCATGCAACTATATAGTTGTAAACCCAATTGCTCTTCGTAATTAATACTAATCCGTTCAAATAAATAAATACAATTATTTTTAAAACCGTATTTCTTAAATTATTTGTATGGGTCTGGGCAGACCCTTATGATGCACTTACCGCATCATAAGGCACCGAACATCGGAGGGTTAATATTGTTGAGTGTCGAAAAAAAGTAGGTAAATTTGTACATGACTGCGTAATGCGTATTTATTGAAGAGCATCGTTAAAGTGCACTTTGAAATATTCACATTTATTTATTATTACGCTATATCGAAGGCGCGCCACCTTAGGCGAATGGGTTGGTGCGTGTAATTCACAGAGAGAATGTAGGTTCGAATCTCGGTGAAACACCGAAATTAATAAAAACATTTTTCTAATAGCGGTCGCCCCTCGGCAGGTTATGGCAAACCTCCGAGTCTATTTCTGCCATGAAAACGCTCCGCATAAAAATATCTGCCGAGTCGGCTTGAAACTGTAGGTCCCTCCATTTGTCGAACAAGATCAAGACGCACACCACAAATAGGAGAAAGAGCTCGGCCAAACACCCAAAAAGGGTGTACGCGCCAATTATATATCGAAGGCGTTTTATGTATACACGGTGGCACAAAAAGCTCTAAGTGGCTTAAGCAACTTAGTTAGGGGATGGAAATAAAATGCAGTTATCAGAATCGGCCTTGGCGCCACCGAATATTTTGTCTTAAAGAAGCAATCTGACTAACTTAGCCTAATCGAGACCATTTTTGTATTTAATAAAAAATTGCTTACGCATACTATTAGAATAGAAAACACAGCCCACGATTTCATTTTCGACATTTATACAAAAGTTTTAGTGAAGATGGTTATACGAAATATGTTCTGTTACTTAGTGACTTAGACCACTTACAAAATTGTATTCAAGGTGCACAATTTAAACAATATTGCTGTTATCTTTCGTTTTGTTATTCACTTCGAATAATGTTCTGCATATTAACCTCGTTGTAATAATTTTGTTGTGCCTTTGAAAATTCATATTATTTAAGCGCCATAAGTTCTAATTTTACTAAATATATTTATACTTAGAGCCAAAGACATATTCATATTTTGAACACATTTCTAGACATCTGTAAACCAGTAATATTTTTTGGATTCTCAGTATTGCAAGAAATTTTAAAGATTTACATAAAATATATGAGTTAAAAAACAATAACAAATTTTTTGTCTTTTTGGTTGTACAGTGGGACAACATCTAACGGACACCACTCTTAAGCGGACACCTCCCATAAGCGAACACTTTTTTCACTACTTTTCTTAAAGCCCAAAGTAGAGGTGCCATAACCATAACGCCATAAATTTTCTAATCGAACCAACAAATGGGCAACACTGTAAACGATTAGAGGTGTCATGCCATAATTTCGTAGTCATAACCACAACCATAGATACCTATTGAATTTTAGTTTTTCGCCGTAACATTAACCAGTTGCATGTTGCATTGTGATTTATTGCATTGTAGTATAATTGTCATTACCTTTTCTTTAGTTTCGCACTTCGACTTGCACGCATATGTGATAGTATATGTACAATTAGCTGCCTATGGCACCAATAATTCATGACAAAAATATCATTATGGTTGATACTATAGTTAAGGATATGGCATTATGGTATGGCACTTATACTGTGAGCATAAATTTTTTTCTCTGGAGCGGACAACTCTTCCATAACACGTTAACCTTCCCATAACATATTATATTATTAACTTTTTTTACATTTCTCATAAGCGGATTAATCTTTCAGTTTCTTAGGTGTCCACTTAAGTGAGAGTACACTGTATAATATTCGCTTATAATTGCGTAACCACTTTCAATTCGAACCCGTACGATTTCTTCTTATCTACACACCGTTCCAGAATTATAAACGCTCCTCTACTTTTTTATAGAAACATAGTCCTTACTAAAATAAAAGCCATATAATTTAAAACTTTGTGCAACATTTTTGAAAGATTCGGGAAAACTTTCAGCTTTTGACTGCTTAGACTTTTTTTTGGTATACAGTTTTTACTCCACTGAATTTTAGTATACCAACAGGTAAATTTTTAGTAGGCTGTAAAATTTGAAAAAAAAAAAAAAATTTTTTTCAACAAATGTTTATAAATTAATGTCAAAAATATGTTTATAGATTTAGAACATAAATTTACCATAAGTATTTCTTAGTATTATAAATCGTCAACCGTGACGACTCTGTTCTTTGCGTTCGAGCGCTGGGAGAGGAATTTTCATGTATTCAAACTTTTGACGCGTTTTTCGAAAAACTATATTTTTTGAATTGGTGTTCACGATATTTCGAATAGTTATTGGCCGATCTCCCTGAAATTTTGCGCACATCTTTTTTATGATATTAATTTTTATGTGAATTTACAATTTCGAAAATTTTTGGAAAAAGAAATTTTTTTCGAAGCAAAAATAGTAGGAAAATTCGCCCCAAAATTCTTTTTTTTTTGAAGCATTTTATTCCGCAAATTTTTTTTCCATTTCTTTTTAATTCATATAGAAATTGTGACATTATTGAACAAAAAAAGTGTTGGGTTTTTTGTATTCAGATCACTGTCGCCGATGCTAGAATGTCCGCCGATCGAGAAGCTCCGCTGCGAGTGTACATCCGCCATTTTAAATGATTAAAAAAAAAAAAAATTGTATATTATTTTAATGTATAAATAAACTGTATGCCAATTTGGGAAAAAATATATTGACTTCTTCATTTTAAATAATTTTAATGAAAATGAGGGAAAATATGGCCGTTTACAGGTATCCCTTAATCCCCTAAAGTAAGTACTTTTATTATTTAGAACCACGAAATTCTGGAAAAAGCAGAAAAAATAATTTTACATAAGAGCTAAGTTCTTTACTAAGATCTAAGTTCTTTCATACACATATTTAATTTCTCAATTACGAACCAAAGTTTTAGAATAACATTTCCTTATGCAAAATATTGGCTTTATATAAAAGATTAAAAGATAATTATTTCATGAAAGAAAATTAAATAATAGGCACTAAAATGGCTTAAAATAGCCAAGCTATATAAGTAAATCATAATACTCTTACATATACGATTTAATCTAATGCATATTGCCCCTCACAGTTACAAATCAATCGTATTTTACCCTCATTGGCTGTATATTTTACTACTACATCTTTAACATAAATTGCAATTGATATCCCAATAAATTTCCTTGCCTAATTGGATTGACCTATTGACCTTTCAAGCGGCTGTCATTCAACTACACACATTTCTACATAGAAAGATAGTGAAAAGGTTCATAGTCAAGAATTGCTGACGTAAGCTGAAGCACATTTCAACTGAACTAACAACAACAACACATTAGCAAATGAATGATTAAGTAAAGAAGATAGCTTTCGCAAAGCAAAACAAAACAGTGACAAATAATCCGTTAGAGGAGACTACAAAAAAAAGAAAACAAATGTCAACAATGTCAGAGTTAGAAAAATATGCTGCGTATACAGATGTATATATCTACTATTGTTGTTGGTATATACTCGTATTGTTGCCTCAGCATAACCACAAGCTCGTGCTTGCAGACGTTAGCGAGGATACAGTAAGTCTGCGGATCATTGCAAAGTAACAGCTCGCTGTCAGCAAACAGACAAGCGAAATATCCAATGCAATGGAAAACGAAGCGGATTATGGAAGTGCGCATCTTTGTAATGCGTGTGTGTGTGCGCACAGTGTGTAGCAAATACATACAAATATTGAGTATGTGTATTATTTCGTATGGTAACGAGCGGAAATGGCTGAGAGCAATGGGAAATTGTCTACAAGTGTCCGCTTCCTGGCAATACACACATAAAGAGGGCATATGCCAACATATGCGTATACACGTGTACAAATGTATTAGGGTAGCCAAACAACATAATTTTTCTTCTTGACGCTACTTACAGCTATTGAATTCCTATGAAAAAAAAAAATAAACTAAAAAGTGTTTCGTAAATTTATTATAAAATGTTTATGGTTCGATATTATTTAAACTCTCCTTTCTATTTTCCTTACAAAATGTGCAAAACCTGGTACCCTATGCTTTATAAGCAAAAGTTTCACAAAATTTAAAAGGATCCTAGAAAATTAGAAAAATGCTAAATTACAAAAACAAACTATTTAAATTATTTTAATATTATATATCTTTTTTTTTTGGTTATTCATAACAAATTTACGGAAAAGTGAATTTCTCCCATGGAAATTCAATGATATTTTTGAGTAGAAAAATTTTGCATAAAAGAAGATAATATAAAACTGGCTGTTTGCATTTTTGGGCCAAAATACAAGTCTAGGCGGTAGTATATATAAAAACCAAAAAAGATTTCAACTTAACACACCTGCACTCGATTTATCAATCGCGTCTTACCAGAAGTTTCAAGCTAACTCAGTTTTTGTGTATATACAAAAATGAAAAACGATTTTTTTCTGGGAACGCCTGTAGTGAAATTGACCAGAAAACTATTAAGGGGGAACGCCACTGTGGGGGGTCAAAAAATAGTCGATTTTTGGAATTTTTTTTTAAGTAGGATCGAACAAAAGGCAATTTATTATATATGTATTAAACTATGTTGATGTAAATTTTTATTAAAAAATATTGAAAATTGACCAATTTATTAAATAAACGTAACGAGTTAAAAAAAAATGACGTCATCTGGTGGCAGGGATACAGCAATGAATAATCATCTGAAATCAAATAACCAAAAATTGTATTAATCTCCACAATAGTGACTACCGTTGTACGTATCTGTTTTTTTTAAACAAAATGGTGGTGATTTGAGTTTCGATGTGTGTTTTTCACCATTTTTTTGATTTTCAACAGGCCCAAAAAATAGTTATTTTCAAAATTTTGAAAATTGGCTACGTACAATGATAGCCAATGCTATAACAAAAATTTGAAAAAAAGAAAATTAAAATCGGTTCATTAGTCTTCGAGAAATCGGTGCCACGTATCAAAAAATGTCATTTCGAGAAAAACGCGTTTGAAATAAAGGATCGTATCGTAAGCGCTACTGGGCCGAACCGACGGGCGCTCACTTAAGTGTACATAGAACCGGGAATAAAGCGAATTTCGCTTTAAAATTTTTACCACATTTTCTTGACTAGTTATACTAACAATTTATGCACAAAAAACAATCGATTTTTTTTTGAATTTTCACAGTGGCGTTCCCCCTTAGTTTTCTAGCGATTTTTCAGAAACGACATTGTCTACTTGACAAGTGTTTTATGTACCCTTTAACCTTAATATTCATAAATTTATTTATCCATCCATTATAATATTTTTATCACGTCATTGTAACTCTCTGAGCAAACGGGCTGCTTCAATCCACAAGCAAGCTTGGCAGGCTGCAAGAAGCTGCAGATGGGCAAAACTGATGTTACCTGTCATAGCCGATCGACTGTTAAGAAGCGTCCACCTTGGCTCCTTGGCTCCACAAGATCTGCTCAGATTTCTTCGGAGGTTGTGTAGATTTAAAGAAAATTAAAAAGGGAACCCGAGTGTAGTACAATGGACTTAATGTTGTCTTAGTGCTGTACTTGCTAGTTGGCCTGGCAAAAAAAAAAAAAATAACTCTATTCCTTTATTCTTTATTCCTTCCTCCATTCATTATTCCTTCTTTCTTTCATTTACTAACTGTATTCTTAACTCTTTCTTTTCACTCTTTTTGAAGTCACATATCACGTCCAAGCGCAACCAAATTGGTAAATTATTGCATGTTTATGGAAGTACCTATATACATATATACTGAATATAAAAAAATTTTCTTGTGCGCGCCTAAAAAATATAACAAATTAACGTCGTTTTTTATGTGAAGAAAAGGCACAACATCGTTAGAATTTTTTATTTAATTAACGGAATATTTCAACAACTACAAACGTGCACTTTATTATATTAAAAGATATAAATAAGCTACAAAACTGCATACCAAAAATTCTTCCAAAAATTCTGCTCAAAAATCTTTAAAATAGGATAAAGGGTTTGAGGCAAATTTTCTAATCTTTCTCATTAAACTTGGAAATTGGATTTATATGGCTTTTGTTAGGCAATGAGCTATACTTTCCCTCACAAATAATGAGTATTCAAAAAATGGATGAAAAATAGTAAAAAAGTTTTGTGTGCCAACATTATGTTGCGGGGAATATATAAGTAATATGTGTATGTTCGACGTGAATATGACAATGGGGTCATACTACGATTTATTGCATTATTTCGATCTCAACGCCATCTTGCGGATACGCTATTTCAAGAACAGTTGTTTTCATTTAAGATAAAATACTCCGATTATGGGCCCAATTAAACCATGAATATGATTTTTTGGAGTAGATATTTCGGTCCAACGCCATATAGTAAGAACACTTTTTCTGAAAACATTTATTTTTATGTGATTAAAACGAGGTACCATTATGGAGCAAGTTGAACTATTAGATTGAGCGATATTGAACGATATTTGAATATATCGCTCCCAGCGCCATCTAGCAAATTCAAAAGCTTTCCCTCAAAACTTTTCTCATTATAATCGCCGTTGCATTAATGCCTTAGAAGGGTATAAACTAAAAACAAACAAACTTTTATAAAATTTAATTTACATGCATATAATTTTTATAAATTTTCGATTACTAGAACAATTTTCTAATGACTGCATGTGATTCGGTGAATATTTTTAGATCATCTGTATGAGTGAAAATTTTGAATAATTAAGACACTTCGAAATATCAACAAAAAAGAAAAGAAAGTAGTAAAAAAGGTGCGACAAGAAAAACACCATGAGGTAGCAGAAGATGTCTCGAAGGAAAAGGCCTAATCTTTTTTCAATATCTACATGCAAAGGTAAAGTATGTATTGAGAGGAAATGAAATTGAAATTTGAAAAAGACGAGAATTGAAATCACCGAGGAATAGTAACTCCTAAAACACTCTGTCTAAAAAGCGCATTGTATTCAAAGCTCTGGAACCTAAAATGGTAGATAATCAAGGAGGAAAGGAGAGAAGTGACACTGAGAAAGCGATAGAAGATGTGATCCTTGAAGCTTAGCATCTATTTGAACTCCCCTTTTCAACTATTTATAAAGCATAAAACTGAGAAATGGTTCTCAAATTACCGATTTTAGAACGTTCACACACACATTCTTTACAGACCAATACATAAACACCCCTTATAGATAATTTGTTGCTGGAAAGATCGTAAATCCAAGTTGAAATTTCATTACAGATGTAAACGGATTTCCTTATTGCATGACCACAAAAACGCTTAAAAACGGGAAAACAATTTAATTGAATTACAGGCCAGTATATCGCCCACTCACGTCACTCACCATCCCTTTAAGCTACCCAAGCAGTAATGTCAATCTGAAACTGTACTAGGTTAGCAAGCAGCAGCATGAGTTTTGCTGAAATGGAAAATCTCATTTGTCCTTACGAAAATAGCCAACAGCGAGTTTTGCTCAAATTTTCCTATTTCCTACATCCCGTTGGTTAATCTCTTGCGACAGTAGTAAGATGCGGTGGTTGTCAACAATTATTTTTTTATTTTCCCCCACCGATGTACGTACACACACCCACAGCCTTAGGCGCTTGAAGAAATTAATGTCAATTTTGTTGAGAAATAAGTAGTAGTGTGAGGAAAATCGTCACCACGTTTGAGGAACGTAATTTTCATCCTAGCCACAATCGTTCCGTGGAGTCCAGCATTGAACTGTTAGTGATGGACTTCGGCCACAAATAAAATGGTGCGATAAGGGTTTGTGCACAGAAAATTCTATCAACGTATAAAAATATGCGCATAATGGTCTTATACCTTATACCGCTGCTTTTGAGGCTTAGAAATGGAATACCCAGGAGGCAACAATTAACATTTTCGACCCCTGCTCTTCTTTGCTTTTCATCGAGTCTTCAGCACGGAAATAGTTTGCAAAGTTCAAAAGTGGCTACTTTGCCTTCTGAATTCAATGAAGAGCGTCTCAAATGACTTTTGAAAGAGAATGGTCGCCAAACCAGTCGTAAATTGTCGGCAAAAATGAAGTATTTCAAAATTTTTATTTTCTTGCTTTTGTGGAAAAACGCGAATAATATTTCATCTTTTTGGAAAGTTTCATTTAACATTTAATTATAACAAAAATGGAAATAGTCTCGTTAATTTGGCGGATAGGAAAACAAACGATAAGTTGTTTTATTTTTTTGCTGACGGAGTTGGGTTTTTTTTTTTTAAAAAATTTTGGCCATTGAAAATGTACGAGACCTCCAGTAAAAAAGAAAAAAATTTTAAGTCCATTTCAAATTTTTTCTTTATTATACCAAAACACAATGAGCCATAAAACTGCGTACATGAAATGTTTGTAAAAAATGCGGTTGAAAGTATGAAATTTTGATCGAAATGATTGATGCATTGATTGACTTCATTTCTATGTTCTTTTTTTTCAATTTGAAACTTGTATTTGTGTAATTAACTATATTATTTGTAGGAGAATTAAAAGTATTTTCATAAAAATAAAAAATAAGAAAGGAGTAAGTTGTCAAAATTTGCCATAAGTCTCCCTGCTAATAATGACAAGCTTTGGCAATTTATTTATTTTTCGATTTATTTATTTTTCAATTTAAGGCGTTACATAAGTCCAGAGGCGCCAAGAAGCGCTTTAGCGCTCTTTGTGGGTGCATTGGTTTTTCGGCAATCACTCTAGGATTATCATTCGCCCAAAGGCGGCAATTCTGCTTATTGACGAATCCACTGAGGTGAAAATGTGCCTCACCACTGAAGATGAAGTGCGCGATATGCATTTTGATTTGAACGCCCGTTTTCATAATAAGCCTAAATAACTTTAACGCGTTGCTCAATTGTGAATCTTTCAATGGTTTAAATTGAGTTAGTCTGAAATTGAAAAATGTCAAATGAAATGCAGAAAAAGCCTTGACGTTTAGGTGTGGTTCACAGTCAAGATGGGCCCTTGAAATTTAATCACCCTTTATATATGACTTATCATGTAGACCGTGCCGGGAAAAGTAGTTTCGAGAATAACGAGTTTCAACTTTAAGTACCTCAATCGGAGGATAGGTAATTGTCCTGTGTGCATCAAGCTCTCGTCGGGCAGTTACATTTTCTACCATAACTTTGTATCTATGGAGAATTTTTACAATTACAGAAACACGCATAAAGCTATACATAATAATAAGACGGTTGTAACTCCTTAAGTAATTTTTTTTTATAAAAATATAGTTCGACTTATAATAAAGACCACAATATTCGAATAATCCGACCAAACTTTGCACAAGATTTATAAAAAAATTCGATAAATGAAAAAAAAAATGTTATCCAAATTTTTTAATAAAATTTGTGCACGAACTTTTATAAAACACGCAGGTTCGAAGTCGCTCAAAATTTTCGTTGTTTTCAAAAATTTAATAAATTACAAAAAAAGAAATTATTAATCAAAACATTTTAATACAATTTTTGTACGCACTTTTATGAAACACTAAAACTTTGTATAAGAATGTGCAGGTTTTAAGTCACTCAAAATTTTCGTTGTTTTTTGGTAATTTTTTCCCCCGACCATGTTTTGCATTTTCTCCATTTAAAAATATGTCGTGCATTCGAATAATATACTAATCTTGAAGTACATAGTAAATAGAGTTCATATAAGCCTCCCCTTCAAAATTTGTGTTCATACAAATACACCTATCTACCTATTTGCTAATGAGATTTTAGTTATGGTCTTGGCTGAGTTTCCAGCAAAATTTACCTTTGATTTTAATTTGCACCTAAATAGCTTATCACTTCTGAGGGGAAACGCAAATATTTATGTAATATATGTGTAACCACAGCCCGCATGCAATGAAGATATCTCACCAGACGACCCTCTTACTAAGTTTCCCTCCAATTTAAGATGTGACATGGGCGTAAAGTCAATTCGTACAGTTTGATTGACTTTTAATTAGTTTGCTTAGTGATGCGTACATATGTATGTGTTGTTGTTGGTTTGGTTTTGATATAATATTTCTTGCTCCGAACCGTAGCCATAACCTTACTAACAAACGCGTTGTATTAGAAATAGCAACAACAACATACACAACTGCATGCGATGCTATCGAAAACAGCCTTACCTGCTAAGTAACTTTATAGGCAAGCTGAAGTTCACTACTGCTGAAAATTTCATAATAATTAACAATCAATTTGTCAAATTATGTGTTACAGAATATTCTAACTATTCCGCAAGTTTGAGAATTCGTTGTCCTGTAATCGAGCTTGTGACATTAAGCCTTTCTATTATTCGTTTTGTTGTTTATTGTTGGATTCGTGGATTCATACGCCTATTAGCACTTGAAGTCACTTTTGAACGCTACCCCACAAGTTATAAAATTCATTATCAAACACTTAAGTACCGAGGTAAGCGAAAAAGGCACCTTTGGTCTCACAATCGATATAATCGCTCTCAATAAGCGCGCCTTTTTGTCTTTTCTAAATTAAGTAAATCAGCAAGTGAAGTCTGGGCGAAATCAAGGTGGAGTAGTTGATCTGCTGACACAAACAGCCATAGCTAAAGTTTTGAAGTAATAGAGAATGAAACGCTTTTTCATAGCAGAAATGCTCTCTGCGACTCCAAAAAAGCCAATGGAATGGGGACCAAAAGCGGCAATGAAAAGGTGCAAGGTTTTGCGGACCAGTAGGAAAAAACCTTTAAGTCGTATGAAACAATCTAGTACACTTCAAGTTGAAAATCAGTTGTCTTTTGTGTCGCTGTCAGAGATTAAAATACGTCTTCTTAAATCCAAAAAAAAAAAATTACCACAGAAACCTTAGAAAACCGTCCACAAAAAATGAAGCTAATTAAGTTCAAATATGTGTCAGCGTACTGGAAATTTTCAGAACTTCAAATGATTATAAAGTCTGGCAAAAGTCGCCACGAAGTGTTAACCATCGTCCGATCTCCTTGCTACCTATAATGTCTACGTTACTCGAAAAATTACTTCTGCAGCGATGGCAGCCTTTTATTGAAAATAAACAATTTATTCATACTCGCCATTTCGAATTTCGATCAAATCACTCAACAGCTGAGCAAAATCATCGAATCACAAGCGTAATAGAAGAATCAGTCGAAAAGAAGAAAGTTTGTTGCATATTTCTCGATATTGCTCAGGTGTTCAGTAAAATATTGCATGACTGACTACTCTATAAATTAAAGACCTTACTTTCAAAGACATTTTCTGATATTTCAATTCGTATCTAAGGAATAGATACTTCAGGATGAAGTGTGATGGCTCTCTTTTAAGCCTTGAGCCACTAAATGCCGGGGATCGACAAGGAAGTACCCTTAGACTTTTATTTTATGTGCTTTTCATATTTGATTTTTAATTGCTAAGATTTGTTTCTCGTATTTTTACAATTTTTTCCATATTATGAAATTTTACTTTACACTAGTTGAGTAGACTGCATACGGATTACTTCTTTAAATCAATTATTTAGCTTAAGGCCACAGTAGCCATAGCTATAAGCTGATTGTATTTTATAGTTAACTGTAAATACAATTGCCAATAAAAAAAGAAAAATAAAGAAATTTAATTATGATACCTTTTTGGATAGCTAGAAATAAATAAAAGTTTTTAAAATAATTCGCAGAATAGTTCACATACACTAATTCTTTTTCTAATGATATGAAGTAGAAAACACTCAGTAAAAAATCTTAAATTCAAAATTTGATCAAACAGCCAATTTTAACTGTCCGGATTTAGTTCAAATTTTATTGATGACTTTTATTATCTGGCATACCCTTTAACCCTAGAAGGGTACTGTGAGTAAAATTTACTCACATAAGGAATAGATTTGTTCGTAAATCTGATGGTTGGCCACACTGAAAGTCAAGCCACTAGCAGTGCTTGGCCCACTCTGTCATTAGTCGGCTGCCGCAAGCATTTAATGGTGTTGTTTGATTTATCGCGCTCGTGGACAATTTAAAAAAGTTAGTGAGTAAAATTTACTCATCGGTACCCTTTACGTACTAAATTGTGTGAGTCAAATTTATTTATCAGTAACTTACTACGTGTCTAAAAAATATATTTTGTGCTGAATTATGACAATTATGTTTATGTTTTGTATTATGTAACCGTAAAGAAAACTACAGAGCATACAAATGGCAGGTCGTAGGCTATCAGAACAAAATATTTTGGATGCAATACTTGAACTAGAATCTGAGGAAGAAGACAATTTGGAGTTGGAGCTTTGTAACTTTGATGAGGATTCTTGGGACAGTGTTGCAGATCCGGAATATCAACGAGAACCGGAAGAATTAAATGATGTCGAAGAAAATTTGATATACGGTATCATAAATGCAGAAGAAGCTGAATAGTAAGAAAGGGAGGAAACACCTGGAAGCAGCAAACGTAAAAAACAGAAACTTATTGAGGGGAGAAGAAAGAAAAAGATCAGCTGCCCAAGAAATTCGTGAAACAGAAGAGGTAATTACAATTATTACACCTAGTACCAACAATCTGATCGGAAAAGATGGAAATTTTATTTGGAGTAAGGAACCTGTTGCTGCGCTAGGTCAAAAAACTCCCTCAAAAAATATTGGGTAGTATTCATGAGACCACTGGAAAACCAGAAATAGTGCATGTGTACAACTCAACAAAAGGAGGAGTTGACAGTTTTGACCAGATGTGCCAAAACATTAACCATGGCAGGAAAATAAGAAGGTGGCCTCTAGCATTTTTCTAAAATATGATGAACATAGCTGCAATAAACGCATACATCATTTACGCGCACGACATGTGTAGCCGTGGGCAAAAGCCAGAATCCCGACTTAATTTTATGTTATCTCTACACAAGGAGTTAACGGAAGGATTTCAAAGTAAAAGATTAGCAACTAATACAAAAATGAGCCTGGCGTTGAAAAAATCTATTCAGAATATTGTAGACGCAAGCCAAGAGGCCCATAGTGCCGGAGAATACCAAAAGGGGCCAAGGAAGTACTGTAATTTTTGTACTTATACCAAACGTAGATACACCACCACTTATTGCTATTATGGATTAGCTATTTGCGGTGAACATGCACAAAAAAGTGCCCTGAATGTGCTTGAAAAACATCTTTTATGCATTCATAATCGTCAAAAATCAATAATAAAGTATTATTTTTGCTTATTTTACATATTATAATAACAAATTACACTTATATTATATGCTGGCTTTAATTTTTTTTCATTTAAAACTACTATTTTATAAAATAAATCAGATAATAACGTAAAAATTCTGAAGTGAGTAAAATTTACTCATCGGTACCTATAAGCGCTTACAATTTAACCGTACCCTTCTAGGGTTAACTAAAAACCGAAGAAATATCAGACCTTTATCTAACGTTTAAAAAAATTTACACGAATATCGAATATATCGAAAACGCTTAAGTTTCGGACATCCTGCCAAATAACCAAATTAATTAAAAAGATCTAACTAATAATGATGTGAAGTATAAAGAACCACTTTTCTGGTAGCCCTATACACACTATAGATGCCTTACGACTTTTAATTTTTTTCATCTCTCAAAATGTTCAAAACTATTCAAGGTTAAAAATTTTCAAAGACATTATTCTCTTGAATGCAAAACCAAAGATTAATTTTGTCGGAAGCAAAAACAATTTAACGTAACATTAAATGTGAATTTATTTTTTCTTTCCGAAATACATCTCTTTCACGTTTTGTATACCAATCACAGCCTTCATAAAAAAATAATAATAATAATAAATAAGTAAAAGTAGCCGACTTCATTTGATTAGTATGTAGTAGCAAATATTTTACCTCCAAGACTTTTGTACCAATAATCTAACGCTGGGGCTAACGCTTTATTACAGTTACTAAGTTGTTAAATAAGTTTCGGTTTCAATAAGAAAAACACAATTTTATAGTTCGAAACACACTTTCAGCACTTCCAAGCAGGATTCAAAATTATGAATTCCAGTGGTGAGAATCTGGAAGGGCCGCACAGTTGTTATTACCTCGTCATTTGATGAAAAGCCTTTTCACAAATTAACTTTTTTAGGTCTGGAAACAGATGGAAGTCTGACGAATGCGGTGAATACTCCAATAATTCCAAGTTCCAACTATAATTCAAGCATTTTAGCCACTGTCAAAAGCCCTTGTCAAAATGCTCTCGTGACAATATCCTGATGGAAATTTTTTTTCTTTTGCAATCTGGGTCTTTGTGCACAAAAGAATAATATTCATAATTTATTGGTTTACCAGTTTGCACACAATCCACAAACAAAATTCCCTTCCCATCCCAAAAAACTGATGTCAACACTTGCTAGTGCAGCAAGTATTGTCCACATGGCTATCTCAAACTCAATACTTCAGTCAAAATGTTGTCTGCACTGCGCAATGAGATACCTATGAATTCTACTAAATCCCTATTGAGTCAGTCGACGATTTTCCAATTTTTTCTCCGATGTTTGATATTGTTGCTGTTTTTGGACGTCCTTGACGTGTATCATATTCAAGGCTTGTACACCCACGCATTCAACAACCTTTCTACTATACAAGTTGATGACGAAAAGTCCTTATACACTTATCAACATTTTTTTCTTTGCTTTTAAATCTTCCAGAAATAAAAATTCATTGACTGCGCAATATTTGATTTCTTCCATTGTAGAAAATGCTTTGACATGCCGATACTTAATGGCTTGTAAGCAAAGAATTAATCGACAGATTGAAATGGAACTTCACATGCGTGCATATGAAGAGAGTACTAACCTGACAAAAGACTTAGGCTAGTAGCAATGTTCTCTCTTATTGAACAACGTGGTAAGTGTTTTGAAGTCGAATTTGTTTGTGATAACCAACACAACCTGGTTTGTAAGTCAGAGGTAAGCACATGTCGAACTTATTTTCTCCTCCGTAATATCCTTGATATAGTTTAATATAGGCTGGTGCGAATAGCAATAATTTAATATCTATATATTATGATTATTTGTATATAAATTTGTGTGTGGCCGACTTGTTCGCTACCTGCTAAAATGGCTTTAGAACCAGCAATACCACTAAATCTCTAAGAACTCTACTTTCGAGAGAAGCATATATTCTTTTTAATTTTAGACCATCAGCTTCCTGCATTTATTCTACTGCAAGATATCATATACTCGTACAATATATAAACGTGCAATTTGTCAGCAAGCACCACCATTACACTACTCTGTGAATTCGGCGAAAGCATTCCCTGACAACCTTATAAACATAAATATACGTATGTATGTGTATGTGTGCGCCAGCTTTTGTACCAGCTACGCCTGTTAATCTATGGTAAAACTATCTCGTACACATATATGTTATTCATATCTATATGCATGCAAGGATATGTTGTGGTGTACCAACTTGCTGTTCGGTCACACCGGGCGTATGAGTAATTTTCATATGAAAGCAAAGAGCAGCTATGCAACACATTGCGATATTTCGCATTCACTTAAGCTGCAATACATACACATGCTCATGTATAGCAATTATTCATGAATATGCATGCTTACAAAGTATTTCGTTGCACTCACCTATATCCCAGCCGCTATCATTCATCATATACTCCTTTTCGGCAATGACATACCAAATACAGGCCAACCAGTGCGCCACCAGGGAGAAGCAGAGCATCAGAAGTGTCAATATCATGGCGGTGTATTGTGAGTATCGATCCATTTTTTGCAGCAATCGTGCCAAGCGCAACAAGCGTGTCAATTTCACCAAATGAATGTGTGATTCCTGTGGGTAGAAAAAGAAAAGACGTGAGAAAAAATGAAAAAAAAAATACTTGGCGATGCCTGTGTATTGTGTGAAGGAAGAAGTGATGCGAAAAGTTTGTTTTTCTTTGAATGGAAGAAAAAAAAAGCGGGGAAAAACAAAGACGTGAAAAATTCGCCGACTCAGCAAATGGTGACTTTTTTTAATTCAAACAAAACCCGTGTGCAGTATCTTTTTCTTGCGAAATATGCAACGTGACACCAGAAATCCGAACAGTTGATGACAGACTGTTGCCAAACTAAGTTAATTGAAAGTGTGTCAGCGATTGCAGCAATCGCGGTAAAAGAAATATACTCTCAAGTGGGGATATCAGTATAAGCGTTAATTGCTGATTTTAAGATGTTTAGAAATTTCGGATTGGTCCCGAAACACAATATTCCTAAATTCGGCAATCCTGTAAGCGGCAAACAAAAAACCATACTTTGTCGGAAAGTGTTGCAAGCCTTGGCTATATTATGAGTCAACTTGCAATTTTGATCGTTGACAACTTTTTTTTTAATAAAATTCTATACCAAATGTTTCTTTAATTTTTTTCTTATTAGTATTTTAATTTAACAAAAAAAAATTATAAATTATCTCGAGATTCATATCAACTAGAAGCTTAATTACTCATGCCATATTCACGATAACGGCTCATACTCACGGAAAAAGGAAATTAAAATAAATAAGAAAATTAACTTACTATAAAAAAGGGACGTGAATTGCTCAACAAAACGACATCTATGTGCGGTATACAATTTTCGGAACGCTCTAGCCAAAAGTACATCTCCTCTAGCTCTAAGAAATAGCAACGTTCAACGTGATCTTGGCGAACCAACTGAGACTGAGTTAAGGAAGTAATTTGCCATATCTCTTAAGCAACGATTAAAAGTCATGAAGAGCGCGTTGCAACTACTTATGTATTGTAAAATACTTATTAAGGTAAGTTAAATTATCACATGAAAATTGCTTATTAGTTTCCTTTCAAATATACTAGGTGCAATTATACAACGCTTCTAATCAATGTCTAAGAATCGTTAATAAAAAAAAATAATGTCTATGAACTTGATAATCTTCTCAACCGGAGAGCCGACATACTGGCCAGCAAACTTAAAAAAGGTTCCTGACCACGTTGATTTTTGTGCCATCAAAGGTATGATCCAGGTAAATCCAGCCTGGATGCTTCTTCAGACCATTCGTCAGCGATCACTACTTCTACTGCCAACTTTACACCAGCCGTAAAAATTGGACTCATTATAAAGCACTTTTGACATTGGCACTGGGCATAGGAGTTTATCTTAAAAGCGAGGAACATATGTATAATGAGGATACCGAGTATTTAAAAAAATGCATACAGGAAGCAGCGTGATTACCCGCCACTCCTGCGCTAGCAGGCAAACTTAATTAAAAAACGTCGGGCAAGAAAAGCATGCCTACAAATAAAATATTCTGAAGGTAAACACCGCTTCACGAATCATGAAAAGGTATACAAATATTGGTTAAAGATAAACATGATAATGAAATGAGTCAGTTTCTACGGAGCTTGGAAAATTAATTAAAAAAATGTTACAAAAACTTTATATAAACGTAACAAAATGCAGTTAAATTACAAAAAAAAAATTAAACTATACTTAAAAACAAAAAAAAAAATATACTAAATATATATTTGTAAAAAAATTGTTAAACAAAATATTTTAAATTTGTTTTAAAAAAAAAACAAAAAATGCATTTCTTTCAACTTTCCGATAATTGCAAAAAATTAAAATACTAAAACATTGATTTTTGGAATATCCATTTTTCGTAAAAAAACAAATTCGAAACAAAGTTGTCATAAATGTGGCAAAATGAAATTAAATTTCCATTAAAATACAATTGTAAGAAAAATTCAAAAATTTATTTGAAAGAAGGTTCTTTGCATAATTTTTTTTTTTTTTGAAAGAAAACCAAACGTTTAAATTTCTTGTCTACAGCTTATTGATATTTGTAAAAAAACTAAATCATTAATTTTTTGAAAAAATGAATATATAATAAAAAAATTTTTTTTTAATCGTTTTCATATTTCATTTGTAACTTATATTAACTGATATTTGTGAAAAAAATTATATTACTGGTTTTTGGAAACATTCAAGTTTAAATATTTTTTTGATAAACTTTTCTTTGCATAACTTCAATTTTTGTTTTATTATTTTTTTTTGTTGAAAACAAACGTTTTCATTTTTAATTGAAACTTATTGATATTTGCAAAAAAAATAATAAAACTATACCAATTATTTTTGGAAAACAAATTTTATGTCAAAAAGTTTTTCGTTAAAAATTTCTGACAAAGAAAATTAAGTTAAAATACAATTAAAAATTTTTAAAAGAATGTTTAATTTGTTTCCGAAACTTTTTCTATAATATTTTACTTACACATATTTAAATACAAATAATAGTTCTTTCAGAAAGGTAATTTTAATAAATTAACTTTTTGATATTAATAAAAAAAAATTTGAAAGGCTAGAAAAGATTTTTTTTTTTTTTGTTTTAGAAAAATGTATTATTTTTTTCGTCTGTCATCTGTTAACAATATTCAGTTCATTGTTTGTTACGTTTCATACAACAATGCATATTTGTCGCTTTTAAAAATGACGAATTTCGTGCCTTCTACGTTTTGCGGACATCGTTGATTTTCTGTTATCAATTGAAGAAAAACGCTTCTCAAGCTCATCAAATGCTTACAGAAGCTTCAGGTGGTTTGAGAAAATTCCGTAAAATTCCGAAGTGGTGATTTTAGCGTGGAGAACGAGGACCATGGCCGGCCACCGAAAAAGTTTGAGGACGCCAAGCATTGTTGGATGAAGATGACGGTCAAACGCAAGAAATGATGGCAGAGCAGTTGGGAGTGACCCAAAAAACCATTTCCAAACGTTTGAAAGACATGGGCATGATTTTAAAGGTCAGAAGATGGGTGCCGCATGAACTCACAATGTGACAATGTACCACCACATCGAACAGAAGCGACCCGGGAATTGGTGGAGACGTACGATTGGGAACCGCTGGTGCATGCGGCTTATTCAGCAGACTTGGCGCCTTCAGAGTATCATTTGTTTGCATCGATGGGCCACGCAATTTCCGAGCAGCGCTTCAATTCTCACGAAGAAGCCAAAAAATGGCTCGATGATTGGTTTGCGGCCAAAGACAGCCAATTTTTTTGGCGCAGCATCTACAAATTACCTGAGGGATGGGAAAAATGTGTCGCTAGCGATGGCTATTATTTTGAAGACTAAATTTGTAACCAGTTTTTGTTGATAAACGTTTGAAATGGAAAAAGAAGTCATTTCATAGGTATATACCTGCTATATACTTAGAAAAATTAGGTTAAATTACAATTTATTATTTTATTATTTGTAAAAAAAAATGTTAGGTAAACTTACGCGGTTTTAGTAAGAAGTTTTTTGATATTATAATATAAATGTAGTAAACTTAAACTAAAATACAACGTTCTTTGTTTCGTATGATTCTTCATTAAAACTTGAAAAAATGGCAGCTCTTTTTTTCAAGAATACATTTTTTAACAAACTAGGAAAAAAGAATTTACATTTTGCTAGAAATCAAATAGTTAAAGCGCATAATTACCTCAACTGTTAAATAGTTCCTTTGCAAGGCCAAAGTAGTCTGTTTCAATTCTTGGCTTTTCACAATTCTAGCACTGATTTTCTCACTCCTCACTTAGCTCACTTATCAATATTGTTACGCTCCTATATTTAACGACATTTTACATTTCATTTGTTTCCTCTACCTATGTGATTTTATACAATATACCGTAGGATTATTTCGTTTTCATTTCTAGAAGTAATTTTTTTTAAATCTCAATCTATTTGTAAATACCCTTTTGTAAATATTAAGAAGCTATTTAAGGCTAGTTATTTTTGATACTCTTCTTTAAGAGCTTACCAGGTGCACCATTTCATTTGCAATGCTTAAAAGAAACCGGCGCCTTTTGCAATCAACCCGAGGTATAATTAGGAGCTCAGCAAAAAATCACACAGCTCATAAAGTCAACATAATATAGCCGCCAAGCGGTTAGTTTAAAAATGCGTCTCCTCAATTTATGGATTAAGATCACAGAATATGGGAGGGCCGATTGCTCCAGTCAATGTAAGTTCGCGCGCCAACAAAGGCAAAAAATTCTAGCAGACGAGCTGGAACATGTCAAGTAAAAGTCACACGCAAGCACAAACACATGCCGCGCACAGGGATATTGCCTTTATGCACTTTTACGCGTCAAAAGATGGTTTAGTCTTTGAGATTTTGTCCTAAATGTGAAAGAGTCACTCACAAAAAGCGAAAAACGAATGTTGAAAGAAAGTGGAAGACATAAGCGGAACAAGAGTTTGGTGTGCATCGAAATCTCAAGTAGCTACAGAAAAAAATATTAGCTGAATAAGAGTTAAGCATATGCCATAGCATGTATTGAGAGAGGGGATAGTAGCATTTTTGTTTTTAATCTAAAAAACTAAACCCATGTTTTACAGATGCTGGAGTGAGATTTAAAATCGTGGCATATTTATCAGATTGTCTGATTTCATTGTAAATTGTAAGATTAGAAAAAACATTTAAGTGATACATCTAAACATAGGATAGGGCGGCTCGAAATGTCATAAAGTAACTGTGTGTGAAGTTCTAATAATTATTTATGTATATATTTTCATTTGAAAATCTTTTGTATCTATCTGAAATGGTATCGTTCAAATGTCCGCGGTGGCCGCCCAAGGTGGCATGAGCCCAACGCTTTCAATTTTCAGTAACTGTGCTGCATTGATAGAGCTTCTTACCATAGACTTGCCTCGCCACTACCAGTGTCGGTGGCCAATTTACGTCAACTATACGAAAGATGACCGCAACCAAAAATCGTTCATCCACTCAATCACAACGGCTGCCTATCTACAGTTAGTTTAATAAAAAAAAATCGTTTTTGGTGCTTCTTCGATAGTACAGTGAATTTCCAGTGATTTTTCCCCAAAAAAAAAGTAATGTTTTCTAACGGCAAACAGAAAAAAGTTATAGAACATATAATATTTTTCTAGTTACATAGCAAACAGCGCATGCTTTTATTCTGTACCACGCTGATTTTTAAATTTTCCTTTTTTAGTAGCAAATTCACGGTCTACCTTTGGTCAGCGCCATCTTGTCTCATCTATTCAACAGTTTAGTTACATTTACTTTTTATTTACTTTACATCGCCATGGGAAAAATTCTGCTTATTTGCGTCTATTTTTATACCACATATGTATATTCGTTTTTCTTTTAAACACAACTCTACAAACAACTCGCAGAAAATAAAGCTAAAAACTTGAGAGACTTTTAAATCGTATTTAATTGCTGCCGATTATGCTGCTCATCCGTATGAAATACCAGTGATTGCAACTAACAAAAGCAACAAGTAAAAAAGAAAAAAATTGTAAAAGTGAAGCCGAGACGCTAATCTCACAGTGCTCGCCATATTTACAAGAAAATGAAAAATGTGTCACAAAAGCTCACTGTTTTTAATAAAAAGAGCAATTTTCAAGGCAAATTTATTGAGTAATGAAAATTTATTTAAAAAACTAACAAATAAAATGTTGAGAAAACTCCAAAGCCAAAAGAAATCAGTCAAATCATATTTATAAGACACCAAATGATATCATCGATCTCACGCGGTTTTGTCTAATTAAATTTGTCCGTATAATTCTGAACAACATGAACTCAATTCTCACTTAGTCCTGTGTGGAGCTTGTAATCCTATTTTCTTGCTAAACCTAATGCTGGTCCTCTTAAAAAACGTTTTTGTTTGATTCTTAGTGCGAGCGCATCACAAAAGCAAACTGCAAAATACAATTCTTATAAATAAATGAATTCTCAGTACATTGAAGCTTATGCACAAAAAAAGAATTTAGAAACTCCAAATCTCCTTTATAAGAATTACCTTGTCTTGCTTATAAAATTTCTTGAATACTTTTTGTGCTAACCTAAATAGCGTGGATTCCCTGTGTTATTCTAGCGGTGAAGCTCATTGCTCTCTCCCACCGCAGACGTGGCAAAAGTAATTTGAGAGGAAAGTCAATCGCTTGCTGAGCGTCTCTATTACAAAAAATAATGTTATGATAACTAGTACTGAATCACTTTTTTTCATTGCTCCTTCGCCATTATCTGTTTTGGCACCCAATATATCAGGCTGCGGTACCATTTTACCATTAAGATTGAATAAAAATAGAGTAGCACCCGCGTCATGGATAGACTTTGCTCGAAAAAAGGAGATGCTCGGGTGCCCAAACGAAGGTTTAAAAAAAGTGTTCAACGGAGGATTAAAATTCATATCCTACAATTTAAGTGCCTTTTAAATTTTTGTGTAAATTTTTAAATTTTTTTTTTTTTCTAAAAATTTGCCAATCCACATTATATAACATAAGTAGAGTTTTTTTTAAAGTCTATTCAGTAAATTTTGATCTAAACACAATATGTCTAGTTTAGCTTTGATTCCACTTAAAAAAAATTCATTCAACATTTTCGTACCGTTATAGTCAGCATAACAATTTCTATAGAACTTCATGTTTGGCTTGTTTCCAGCGAAATGGTCCATATTCTTTGCTTACACTAAATTATGTATTATATTGGAGCAATGACGTTGCATGCGTTTGAGTTCAAAATTAGTCGAAAGCTGCAAAAATCAACTCTAGCCAAGACCAGAAACACCTGCATACATGAGCCAACTTATATGCACTTATAATATTGTGGTCACCACTTTTATGATGGTGATATTCTAAGGATGTTCGGCGTGATTGAACCACATTTACCCCAACTGTGTCCTCACGGAATCAACGAGTGAACGTCAGAATAAGTTTGATGGCAGTTATAAATGTGGTTATTGTAGAACGAAGTCTAGAGTCGTCCTTGCCTTGTGAGCTAATGCGGAGTCCCACTGAAACACATATTATTGTTCCACAACTTTGTAACCTTTTTTGAAACCAAACCACTTAATTAGCTCAATAAGAATTTTTGTGAGCGGGAAATGACTCCAATATATGAGCTCAGCTATACTTCTCTCATCTCGTCGTTGCACTATCATTCATAACTGCCGTCTACTATTCTCTTCCTCAATTTTTGTTCTAACAAATGGATGGACCTACAATTTTATGCTGACTACGAATTACCGATGGCTTTTTAGAAGCAGCTTTTTATGAAAAAATGCATTTGCAAGTCTAACATTGGCCACCGAAAGGCCTGATTTCGATTAAAAAAATGTTTCTGTAATTCAATTCTTTTATCTTTTCATGTTTCGCATTTGTTATACATACCGAAGGATAGTTACTTACAATCCCACTCCCTAAAACAAGACAATAAATATGAATATTTTATAGATATATTTTGGTAATTTTTTAAGATAAGTGGAAAATATGATGGTAGTCAGAACAATGATAAACAAATGTCAAAAAGAGTTTTATGTTTCGGGTATGTGCGTGTATGAAGCGACTGCTTGGAGTGTTCGGGAGAAAGATTCTGCGTAAGATTTTTGGACCTTTGCACGTTGGCAACGGCGAATATCGCAGACGATGGAACGACGAGCTGTATGTGCTTTACGACGACATAGAGATAGCGCAGCGAATAAAGATCCAGCGGTTACGTTGGCTGGGTCATGTCGTCCCAATGGATACAAACGCTCCGGCATTGAAAGCATTTGATGCGGTACCAGCTGGTGGTAGTAGAGGAAGAGGAAGGCCTCCTCTGCGTTGGAAAGATCAGATGGAGAAGGACTTGGCATCACTTGGTGTGTCCAATTGGCGCCGGTTAGCACGAGAAAGAAACGACTTTGTTAAACTCGGCCAAAATCGCGTAAGCGGTTATCGCGCCAATTAAAAACAAAACAAAAAACAATGTGCGTGTTGACTAGGAAAACAAAGCATCGGGTATTTTTTAGTTGAATGGTAACTATTCATATCTACAACTATGGTTTGACAACTAGGAATGGCTAATTCTGTTGACATTTCTATTCTGTAAGGTTGGGCAAGTCATCATGAATCGTTTAAAACCATAACAACGCTTCGTAATTGCGGTAACTTACTTTGAAAAAAAAATACAGCGAAGTATTGAAGAATTCACCGAAATTTCGCTCCGTTCTCGTTCTCAACTTGTTGGCCCTTGTCGTTCGACTACGTGAAAAATTTTACGTAAAGGTCTTGGTACGTGCATATAAAGCGGAATGACCAACGTTTGAGTCGCATTTTTACTGCTTGAGACACATTTAGATTTATAATTCAGATTTAATTGACAAAAGTAATCTAAGATGGGGCTGATCGAATGGATGAAGTAAGTCATAGCCGCGGTGGACATATTCCAGAAATATTCAAACATAAATGCCATGAAATTATCTGCCAGGTTATAATACAAAAAAATGCATTCCCAAAATATATCTGTTTTTATTATCATCTGAAATTCCAAGGCTCTTAATATAAAATCCGATATTATTAGGCACTGCTATTACTGCTTTAGAAATCATATTTTAATAATCAAAAATATTTTAATAATAAATATTTTTTAACTGCCTTATAAATATGACAAGTGCTAACTCATCACAGCTACCTAAAACGGCAACAAGGCACCTAGCATTCAAATATCAGCACTGTTGTTCGGACACAAAGCGATAAGGAAGTGCATGCTGTGTAAAACAGCTGTAGAAAAATGGAAGAAAAATAGAATGAAAATTACAAATAACAGTTGAAGGAAAGTTTGAAGAACTTATAGATAAAAGCAATAAAAGCTACAAAGTAAAGTTAATTCCAACCACTGACTAAAAACTTTAGGCAACAAACGAGCAGCTCAGTGAGAGTTAAATAATGACTTAATGAAGCATAAGAAGAGTAAGAGCAAGAAAGTAAGCAACAAGCGGGTGAAAGGACTTTGTATGTGGAAAAAAGTTACAAAATCTTGTCAGATATGAGTTTAAATAGGACTTACGAGAATTAAGGTTTTTGTAAAACATATAATACAAATGTACAAATGGATGTATATAAATATGTACATACATGTAAGCAAAAGAAAGTTTGAGAGTACATGGAGTACATTGGAGTGCGTGAATGAAAAATGGTTTAATATACTTCCTTTTCAGTCTTTTAAGCTCTTGAAAATCTATTCGTACATGCACTTACATATATTGTTGTACATATTATTTCTTCTTGTCTAAAGCTTTTGAGGTAATACTAAGACTCATTTTTTATATTAGGGCCCTCGCCTCATTTGAAATGGTGTTTTTTGGGTATTTCTTTAAAAGCATGTAAAACAGCAACCAAAAAAGATTTTCTATTTTTGTTTTGAGTGTATTATTTCTGAATCTAAATTCTGCAAAGAGATCTCCATCGAGCTCCAATTCAGATTACTGGATCACTGTAGTGTGTTCCAAGCAGGGGTGGCCGCAATCAAAGAAGCGGCTGACTGGCTACTTACTTGCGTAATAACTGTTAAGAAGATAAATACTTACTCCGATAGCCAAGCGCCAATTAGAGTCCTAGCCTCTATTATGGCGCACTCGAAACTGGTCAGGGAATGCCTGGTCTCACTGTCGATTGCATCAGATTTATTCGACTTAAGGATAAACTGGGTACCTGGTCATAGTGGCATTGCTGGAAACTGCGAAGCCAACGAGCTGGCCAGACAAGGGACCTGTGAGGTAGTGTGCCTGCAAAAGGAGGGGATCGGGATCCCCTTGACAACCTCCGCTGTACTCCTGAAAGGACGGGCTTTGCTCCAACTTAGCGAGCGCTGGGAAAGTACACGAATGTGTAAGGTCGAGAAGGCCTTCTGGCCACGTTTAGATAGGAGACGTTCGAGGGATATTCTGAGAATAACAAAATCCCATCTCTCAGATTTCGTGCGCACCCTCACGTGGCATTATCCGCGGGGTAAACATGCCGTGGGACTCGGAATTACTTTGAGTCCTTTTTGCGTCAGCTGTATGGAGGAGAAGGTGGAATAATCTCAGCACCTGCTCCTTAGCTGTCCAGCTCTCGTGGGACTAAGATTCAAGCATTTTGATTCTCACTTCAATTCTGCGCCTGCTAATATAGCAAGTTTTGATATCAGAAATCTGGTGAACTTCATCAGCAGCATAAAGAGCCTAACACAACCGCAAATTAGTCACCGTTCATAGTCCACAAATACTCAACCCTCCCCACACCTCTTCTTTTCGTCTTATCGTTTTTTCCTTCACCTCTTTTTCCCCTCTTGCAATGGTATCACAAAGGATGAACCAAACTTCTTTCATTTCAAGTGGGTCCACTCTCTGGACAACCATTACCACCTAAACTAACCTTTATTTCTAAATCTTCTTTTTGAAGTAATGTATTATGGAAGACAAATCAATTTCTGTATTTGAAATTAGAAACAAAAATTTGTTTGGTCACTATTAAAAAAAAATGTGTGACTTTTCTTTAATAATAATTTTTTCGGTTATGTGCACATACGCATTTCTGTTTCGAAGCACTAGCCTGTAACTACATGCACTTGTTGCGACGCTAAAGTCGTCATTTGACTGATTTGCTGCGGTCTTTCAAAAATTTTCAATTATCCTAGGAAAATGCTAAAGGCACTTCTTTCGTAGTGAAGAACTACCCAGTGATGCTTTTTCTTCAAACTGGCCATCATATGATTACTACTTCAATGCGTTTCTCTTAAAAAAAAAAAAATAATTGGCGCGTACACTTCTGTTAGGTGTTTGGCCGAGCTCCTCCTCCTATTTGTGGTGTGCGTGTTGATGTTGTTCCACAAATGGAGGGACCTACAGTTTCAAGCCGACTCCGAACGGCAGATATTTTTATGAGGAGATTTTTCATGGCAGAAATACACTCGCTATTAGAAAAATGTTTTTATTAATTTTGCTTTCACCGAGATTCGAACCAACGACCTCTCTGTGAATTCCGAATGGTAATCACGCACCTACCCATTCGGCTCCGGCGGCCGCGTTTCTCTTACCAAATAATATTTTTATTTATATCCACAAGTTGCTTGAGAGATCAAAAATAGATTGCATGTCTCCTTTAAAGCTTTTTAATTTCACCATTTAACTTTCCTTCTAAAAAAAATTACCCCCATTTTACCCTATTTGATACAAGTTTCGAGTGCTTTCTGCGTATTGGCATTGACGGGTCAACATTTAAAAGCTGTAAAACTTTAAATGACACACTCGTTAAACCAAAACAAACACACAAAGAACAGTAAATGAAAAAGTTAGAAAGCGAAAGTTTGCAAGGAGCTCAAAACGAAAAAAAAAACTTTAATCTATAAAACTCATTTAGAATCTAAATGGTATTTAAACACCAAATTCTTAAAGTTTTAAAGTCCAAAAGCCCAAAAGTGATTTATGCAACTTGTTGCTTGTAGCAAATTGTTTCTGATTTTTTTTAATGTTTTCTTCTTCACATTTTCTACCACCCGCCACTCACCTCTCCATTGTACAGATCTGATGCGTAAAGATGATCGAATGGCAGCGCCGCCAGTAAATCCACCACAAACCAACCGCGCAAATAGTTAATAGCAATCAATTTCGAATCGGAGACAACTTCACCTTTGCTCGAGACAAATGTTGTACGAAAATTCAATAAAATATCTGCAAGGAGAATACAAAAATGAAAATAAAAGAGACATAAATATTGGCTAGCAAAAAATATATTCACAAGCCATCAATGACTTGCGGTCGTCAGTAAGTACTTAGATATGGGGTATAGTAAATAGACATGGAAATCCAATAAAAGTAAATTCATTGAATGAGTCTGTATTTGCTGCCTTAAGGTAATAAAAGTTTATAGAATATAGTCGAAGGTTAAATAAAAATATAAAAAATAACGCAATATCTAGATAAATATCTTCTTCATTCGCAAATATTTGTGCAAACTGGCGAGGTGTCCATATAAGTGCAAACAACCGTGCATCTTAATCAATGAAAGATTAAGTGACCACCTGGGCGGATGAGTAACCTTAAAATTTACATAAATTCAGTAGTGCACTCAACCAACTTCAACTAGACCTGTGGCTTTTTTGTTTAAAATAAAATGTAGGTTGCTCACCTACTTCACCAGCAACGAAGTGCGTTGGATGGTACATTTTTTTAGCGGCGCATACTTGACCTCTAACACGCTTTCGTAAACATTTTCTAGCTGTAGAGGCGAATAGCTTCGTACATTTGTTTTTCTTCTCACTACTTTTCGTATACTTGAATTTCACGCCGCTATAGTCAGTTGAGGTGGTCGTCACTCAGCGACTTAACTACTCTCCACTTACTCGGCGTATGAGAGGCCTGCTGTAAGGAACTAATTAAATTTATTATGCACTTCATGTACAGTCTTTTTCAGCAAATTTCACTTTCTTTCTTATTGCCGCTTTTCGCAGAGCGGAGGGAGAGTGGAAGAAAAACTTAAATTTATAAAATGTGCTTCTCAAATAGATTTATGAGTATGTGTATACTCGAAAGCAAATACATGAAGGCAAAATTTGTATCAAATTAAATGTCTTATAATTTAGGGTGGCGTCAGGTATGATTAAAGAAAAAAAAAAAAATGTACACGTATGGGTGAGGTCAGTGTAGAAAATTGGGAAAAGGATTATGTTTTTCTTTTGTTCCTGAAAATATACACCGATACCTTAAACATGACAGAGTATCTTTTTGGTTTTTTTTTTTATGAGGACCTTCTTCTTGGCAGAAATATGCTCGGAGGCTTGCCACTACCTGCCAGAAGCGACCGCTATTATTACATTATAACATTAATGTATTTTCTATCATTTGGTGTTTCATGCCCGGAGAATTGAACCTGAGCATTTGTGAATTCTAATCATGCACCAAGCCATTCGGTTACGGTGGCCACCGACGAAAATTTTCTATACACCATTTTAAACAGCCCTTCTCAATTCAAGGCAAGTCGTACCGAAAATTTCCCATGCGTCTTTCTCGGAACTATTTTTTTTTAAATATTTTTCATATGAATAAAGGTTTTGCTAAGATTTGTTCATTCAATTTTTCTACTTGTTTTTAACAGCGCACTCACCTGCTATGAAAAGCGCTTCGACAATGACATCCGATACCATTGTTTGACGATCCGCCTTCGCAAATGCCGCATTGTACGGCACTAAAACGGCCACGTAAAACGTCGACACCAATATAATCCAATCCCAGAAGCCTTTGAAAACACCGTAATGCGGCAGAATGAAGCGTGACTTTTTTAGTGATTGTGTTTTGTATTCGGGAAAAGGCGCCTCTGTTGAATGCAGTAAATTCTGTGTGGAAAAAGTGAAAAAAATATGAATTAAATCGCATGTAGGAGCAAAAAAACAATTAAAAAAATATGTATATATGAACCACAAGCAATCGAAAGCAAGATAAGCTAAAAAAGTTATGAACTACATGAAATCATGGGCCAAGAAATAAAAAAAATCCAGTTATGAAGCCACTCACACACACGCATGCGAGAAAAGGATTAAATTGCGTTTAATTTGGTTGCTCGAATTACTCGCATATCCATTTGCTTCCTTAACTGTGGGGGTTGTGTGCACTCGTATTTATTTGAATTGACAATTACCACACGTTTTTATTAAACTCAACACACCGCGAGTGGAAAGTGGATTTGTGGGCAGAAAAAGCGTACGAGTATAAATACATGAGCAATCTCTGTTTGTTTACACACGATTTCCTTTGTTGCGAGGAGCCTTATTTTGCGTCCGTGAAAATAAAATAAAAATTTTACGCGGAAGAGGTAAACAGGTAGCCTATATATCCTGTAAATGTCTATAGGTATTATTATTATTATTTTAATTTTTTTTTTTACTAAAGTGATACCTTAAAGTTTTAAAAAATTCTAAATGTTATCCCACTTGTGCACATTCTTATGGTAAATTGGCAGAGGAAAATATGTTAGCCTTACATAGAAGATGTAGGATATGTTCAACTGGTCTATTTATAAAATTACACCGAGCATTTTTGTGGAATACTTTAACGCTTTAAGTTCTCAATAAATGGGTATTTTTGCTCGTTTGGCAAGGATGGTTAAGAAATACTAATAACAGAGAATTAAAGGGTGGTTAAATTTCAAGGGCCGCTGTTGAATGTCAACCGCACCTAAACGTCAACGGCACCGTTGGATTTCTTTCTTTGACGTTATTTGAAAGAAAGGGTGTACGTCGATAAGCCAGCAACAATTCAAGAGCTAAAGGATGAGATAATTCGGCACATTAACGACATAGAACATCAAGGCATTCAGCGTCATCGAAAATTTGGACCATCGGATGGAGGTGTGCCGCCGAGGCCGCGGCGGCTATTTGGCCAATACTTTGTTCCATGCGTAATTGAGCCATACTAGTATTATTATAATAAAAGGAAATAGTAATAATTTTCTAAAAAAATTGTATCTTATTCAAAATCAACACCGGCCTTTAAAACTTAACCACCTTTTATAAGGGATTAAAATATATCATAAAAATATTAATCTTAATGCAACGATGTTCAAAATCGAACTTAGATGCCAGAACTAAGTCAAAAGAGAAAATATCTTCGGTGATTTTTCTATATTACATTAGGGCAGTATGCAATGATTTCTTTCGATATTGTTTTTGAAGATCCGGTTTTTACATAAACTTATAAGAAAAAGAGTCCATTAGAGCATAGTTCGAAAATCAATCTTAGCCTTCAACAAAAATTTATATTATATAGGGGAAAATGCGGAGTTGTGAGACACAGGGAGTTGTGAGACATTGTTACCTTTCGGCATTATTAATTTGTTTACATTCGATTTTAAGTGTCAATAAGTGTTCTCGTTGCGATCTCACTTTTCAGCTAGCATTGGTCAGACGCATTCGACGCGTCTCTCCAGTTACTGTGTTTTGGAATTTCTCCGTAAGTTTTTTTCATCATTTGTTTTGCGATACATTCGATCAGTTGTTGAAGCAAATTGCAAATGTTAATATATACAAATTATTAATTGTCCTATTAGCTTTGAATTTACACATTCACTTGGGCATGAACGTTCGATGTGTTTATAACTACGCTGCCATTTATAAAAAAAAACGATTTGGGGAGTTGTGAGACACCGTTTTTTTCGACGTTTTAACGCATCTTTCATAAGTACCTCGCAATATTCATGCATTGTTTGTATATTTATCATGAAATTTTTGGTTAAATTTGAGTTTTTATTGGAGCAATGCCGAAAAAGTTAAGCAGAAACAACTCCATTCATTGCAATGTATGCGATCGAGCGGTGCACCTACAGTGTGCCAATTTACGAACTGGTTATTATACATGTTCTCACTGCGAGTCATCAGATTGATGGCATTGCATTTTTATACACTTTTTTATAACAATTGTCTTTTCTTTTTTTATTTTTCATCTTAATAAAGAACTAACAACTAAAATAAGTCATTTTTATTGATTTAAACCATGGTGTCTCACAACTCCCCACATTTTTGTATTTTGTATTATATTTTATATTATTATATACAATTTTAAATTTAAGGAAAATTGTAGTTTTGTTAAATAGGCCATACCAATAGAAGAAGGCCATACCAATAGCTTCCAGTATTCATTGACTAAAGATTCCATCGTTGACATATGCAGAATATTAAAATTTTGAGTAATACGGGTCCAAAAACAAAACCCGTCTCACAACTCCCCATTCTCCCTTATATATTTTCTATCTTCAATTAATACGAAAATAAAGAGCAAGTTATGAAGTATTAGTTTGATTTACATATAAAAAAAAAATAAAATAAATATTGAAATTTGGAGTTCCGAAATTTACTTTAAATTTACTTTAGAGCTATGCTTTAATGAAATTTTTTATTATAATTTTATGTGGAAACCGAACTGTTAGAAAGGACTTCGAAAAACAATTGGCCCGCCCGCACATTGAAATTTCACCAAAGCACTGTTTTCAATGCACACTAACAAAATTAAACCTCACACAATCAGTATGGTTCTATTCGGAATAGATACTAATTCGCCATTATTAAATAAACTAAAAAGTTACTCCTTTTTCGACTGCAGCGTGTTTGAAAACTGCTAAAATAAAAATTTCTAAAATTTTGAGCAGAAACAAATACTTTTTTCAAAAATCTATTTTTCCAAAAAAAAATTTTTTTAAAATTTAAAGTAATATTGAAAAGAAACACAAATATTCAAATTTAACAAATTATGTATAAAAATTTTCTACATTGAATAAATCTGAATTAATTAAATATTATACAAAATTTTTTCCCTTTACTTATTACAATCAAGCCAACAAATAAACCAGTTTTTTTGAAGAACTGACGACAATGTCTGAAATAAAAACTTGGGTCTCTTGCCATGGAATAGCTCAATTCGAGAACTTGTTACGTGTGTTCGTACACCTCACGAAGAAATTATAAGAACAACTAAATTTCTTATGTTTTTATTATCCGTTGTGATGCCACACATGGGAGAGGAGAAAGGAGAAGGGAAGGAAAATGGAGCCTTGGGATTAGAGACGATGATGACCATGCATTTTACGACGTCGCCGACGGTGGCTGATTAGCCGCAACAAGCTACCGATGAACTTCACCAAATTTATGATATTTAGACCCGCTATATTTGCAGGCACTGCGAAAAAATGAGGGCCCAGATGCCTAAGACTTTGCCAGACGAGATCAAGGCAGCAAAGAAGAAGGTGTTGAGATGGTTCCACCTCGTTCTCCAGACAGCTTCTGCAGAACAGACTTAAGGCAATCCAAGTCTCACGGCATGAACCCCTAATGGACAATGTCCGGTAAGGATACCCACCAAATTCGAGAGCTGGGGCTTTGTAAGCCTTAGGAGCTCCCTCGAGCGTCTCCGATCTACCCGTGGCCCGAAGGATCTCCCGACCTTACACGTTTGCGCACTAGCCCAGCACTCGCTGAGTTGACTTGAGGCCCATCTTTCCAGGAGCAGACCATAGGTCGTTAAGCGAACCCTAATTCTCGCATTTCGCGACGAAACCATCTCCAAAGTTCCCTGTCTAGCCAGCTCATCAGCCCAACAGTTTCCCTCTATGCCGCTGTGACCGGGAACTCAAATGTTCCTAATGTAGAAGTATTCGGATGCAATCGAGAGTGAAGCCAGACATTCCCCGACCAATCCCGAACGCACAAACAACGAGCCCAAGGCCCTAATTGCCGCTTGGCTATCGGAGTAAATATTTACTTCCTTAACGGTAATTACCGAGGTAAGCAACCAGTGCACCGCTTCCTTAATTAATTAATAAGATATCCACAACCTCCGCTTAAAAAACACTACAGTGATCCGGAAGCCTAAATTTAAGTTTGATGGGAGGTTCCTCACAGAATACTCCCCCACCAACCCTTCCGTTCAATTTCGAGCCATCCGTGAACATGTGTGCCATGCCTTGCGTAGAGAACGAATATTACTCACTCTCACGACATCGGAACGGAAAACTCATAGTTTTGCTCTAGCAAAGGCAGGCCACTCACAGAGAAAGTGCTCAGGGCTATCCGCCTCCTCCAAGCACG
>JAYXIM010032203.1:0-22274 GCA_037575425.1 Anastrepha fraterculus
TGTATAAAGACACATATAAATATTTCACATATAGACATCCATACAAATATAAAGCAAAACAAAAACGAATCATTTAATATCTATACAGTGCAACTTGTTTATGGCATAATTCACTCATTAGTGGCAAAAAACTTTGTTAAAAAAAATGGACTGCCGCATACGCATACCAGCACATTAGATAAACACATGCACATTAGGATGCATCACTTTTTACACAAAAAACCCGCTAAAGTTTTCTCATCAGAATTCAAAAATCCGCTCAAGAGCGTAAGACCTCCTCCGACTTAGAATATTTCTAAAAGTCGAGGTATTTATAAATAAAATTAGATTGTAAAAAGAGCTTTTCCGAAAAATTAACTTAAATAATAAGAAAGTTTAAACTTAAAAAGTGTGCATAAAAATGTGAAAAAATTGAATCAATGGAATAAAAAAAACAGTCATATCAGCAGAAACAAGCGGGCAGATATATATATATTTATTAAAAATTGGCGCGTACACCCCTCCTCCTATTTATGGGGTGCGTCTTAACGTTGTTCCACAAATGGAGGGACCAACAATTTCAAGCCGACTCCGAACGGCAAATATCTTTTATGATGAGCTTTTTCATTGCAGAAATACACTCGGAGGTTTGCCATTGCCGCCGAGGGGCGACCGCTATAAAAAAAAATCTTGTTTTTCTTAATTTTGGTGTTTCACCGAGACTCGAACCTACGTTCTCTCTGTCAATTCTGAATGTTAATCGCGCACCCACGGACATGAACGGGTTAATTTAATGTCCATTGCGTTCTTCACAAAATATGTTTCTCTTTTCATTTCCCTCTTTTTTTCGTGTTCGATTACGAAATAGATTTAATCCGGCGTGAAAATTCTGTATCCGAAGAAAAATGTAAAATGCCATTGCGAATGCGAATGTACCGAAAGCGAATGTGGCTAATTTTCTCTCTTGAGAAGTTTTGCCCGTAGGCTTGGTTGCAGTGAAAAACAGCTGACTTCTTAAAACGTTAGTAGTAAGGCATGCGTGTGCCTGACAAAGAGAGTGTTTTGCAGTGTTGTACACACTTTTCTGAGTAAACAAGGAACATACCCTTTCACTGGGTTGTGTGCAACATTGAAAAATATGTCCACCGTGGACGAATAACATATTTTGGCAGAAAACAACACCATAAGAAATTACATGGATGAGCAAATGAACTTCCAATGAATTAATCTAATTTACCTTAAACTTATACTCCAAAAAAGTAAAAATTAGTAATAAAAATTGCATTATTTTGATGAAATTTTGTAACATATTTACGCTGATCTGATAAGCTTAAATACATCTATCATCCGCGTGGATTTTGTGGAATATTATTTATTAAAAAACACGGTTTTTTGGAGGAGTATCCAAATATGTACAACTCTATTAAATCTTTAGACAACAAATAACAAATTTTAGAATTCCAGATGAAGAAATGCAATTTTTTTTTGTTTGGAGGGGCACCCTAATATAAGAATATGTGCAGGCATATATATGTATGAGAGAGACATGTATGTGTATGTACTCGTATATATACTTGATTGTGTAAATATATTCGCTGGAAGAAAATGGCCAGTAACACACAACTCACACAACTTTTTTTATTTATTTTCTACAGCGAAACACAAAACTTGTTGTAGCTATAAATACAGTAATTGAAAAAATTTTGCATTTTCGTTGCAGCATAAAACTTTTCTTAGCAAATATTAAAATTTTGCGAAGCACTCACGCAAATGCTTCCAAATCGACCTTCTTGCTTATTTAATTTTTTGTTTTTTTAAGGAATAACGATTTCATAGTTCAGTTATTTTAAATGCACTAGTGGGCATATTTTTCCAGCTCAACTTCAAATTTGGTATTTGTTGCAGGACTACTCGATATATCCCTGGAATTTATCCTTACAGAATCACGTGAGCAATAAATAGTTTTTGCTCCTTTTAAATCTCCTGGTTCTGACGATATCTTGCCTGTTATGCTTGAGAAAACAATCACCTTGGTGGTTCCTGTTCTGCAAGAAATTTACTTTGCGTGTATCACTCTTAATCACGTTCCCGCCAACTGGAAGAAAACGAGAGTTGATTTCATATCCAAGGCAGGGAGGAGGAGTCACGACTCGGCCAAGGACTTTAGGCCTTCAAGTCTTACCTTATTTGTCCTAAAAGTGCTTGAATGATTGATTGATTATCATATCCGAGAGCACACCGAATCCAAATTATCTCCAGCGCAACAGGTTTGCCTGAAAGGGAAATCCACGGAATCAGCCTGACGGGAAGTCGTAGGAACTCTGGAAAAGTCTCTGGAAGACAAACAATTCACTTTGGCGGCCTTCATAGATATAGAAGCTGCTTTTAATAACATCAAGGCGGAGTCAATTCTTCCTGCTTTAGATAGACTAGAGGAGGAAAGACCTATCTGTCTCTGCATCTCGTCCCTGCTTGGCTGCAGGGAAGTTAATGCGGTCGCAAGAGTGGTCACTAGATTCGTTCACAGGCGGACGCCACAGGGTAGTGTATTTTCGCCCCTACTTTGACGAGTTGCTATTGTCAAAGTTATGATAATGCTAAATAAGGGTGGGGTTAAGGCGCTAGCATAAGCCGATGACTTGGTCCTGATGATATCGGAACCGTTTCCCTCAGTCATGGCTGAGATTTTGGAAAGGTCACTGGCCGTACTCAGTCGCTGGGCTGCCACTTGTAGTCTTCGAGTCAACTCTGACAAAACGGAGCTGGTGCTATTTACCAGAAAATATATACCTCCACCCTTTCGAGTTCAGATAGTTGCATTATGAAGCGTTGTAAACGTCAGCTGCGGCTCCGAGGGTGGGTTGAGCAGTGGTAGCCGCCCACGCACGTAAAAAAAAATTATTCTTAATCATTTATTCCCACTTAAAAAGTTGATCAAATTAAATTTAGACCAATATTTTGAAGAAATAAAATTGTCAGCTAATTATAAAGTCGTGGATTATACGTCAGCTGGTCACACAAATATGAAAAAAATATATATGTGTTCAGTGATTTCCTCCCAAAAGAAAATTTATCATTTGATACTATATGTATTGTTTTTAATAAATAAATAAGTCAGCTGGCTATATGTACATAGGTAGAATGTGTGTGAGCTGATGCCCTGAAGGTGTAACGTAGGAGCTAGTCGGAAACATTTATAGCCCAAGTAAATGTATCAACTGACGAGTTTTCCCCCACATACTGCCAGCTGACTTGTTCTATTACTTACAGGATCATGTCAACAATCCGCACAACAATTTTTTTTCGGGAGGAAATGACGTACTTAAAGTTATTCAACATTACATTTAATGGGCAAACTGAAATGTATAATTTTATGGCAATGTTTCCATTAAATCAAATTTTTTATGAGAACTTTACGATTCTTAAGAACAGAAATAAATAAATACTTTGCTAAGCAAATCAATTAATTTATAATTTTTCAGTATTTAAATTAAGAATCTTGGGCACGAAACACCAAATGACAGAGAAAATTGTTTCTAATAGCGGTCGCCTCTCGGCAGGCAATATCAAAACTTTGAGTAAATTTTTGTCATGAAAAACGTATTTGTCGTTTGGAGGCGGAATAAAACTGTAAGTCCTTCTATGTATGGAAAATATCAGAAAGAATACCTCAAATAGCAGAAGGAGCCCGGAGCCCGAACATTCTTTAAGGTGTGTTTTTAATTATTCAGTATTCGCGGATAAAGTCTGTTGACGCTGATATCACTTGGCGCGTAAGAGTTGCTTATGTTCTTTTATTATTTATTTTTTTCATTTCAAATAGGTCAACATATTTTCCCTTCCTTCCTAAACATAAATGAGAGGATTTGCCACTGCTGCCTGAAGGATCAATTGTGCCCAGACCTCGAACTCAAATTATTTCTCTTAGAACAACTTCATTGATAAATTTTAGTATTTTCTATTTCTATTCTATATTTTAATTTCCTACTCTGGTAAAATATATTTATAAAATATACTTATAAAACCGAGGTTCCAGAAAAAGCTACCATTGAATGATTTTTTAAATATCAAAATCGAAACTATTTGTTGTACAAATTTTAAGCCCTAGGGATCACTTTGTTTCAAACATTATATCAGCATGTAAATATGCACGTGAATAAAAGGTGAAACAAAGGTACAAAAATGGCTACAGTAATTACTATATCAACAGTGGAGCAAGATAGTTGCTTCTAAGCCAAAGAAACAAAAATTCAAAAATTTTTTATCAACTTCTTTTCCTTACGAATTGAACAATTGTTATTTTAAACATTCATTTAAAAAAAAATAAATTTTTATGATTTAGGCTCCCTAATTATTTCATTTTTTATGCATATAAACTGACTGCTCCAGACACCCTTCATGGACGAAGAGAGTCACCAATTTGAAGATATCGTGGATTAGTATCGCATTTGAATAGCTGCTATGAACATAGAAAACAAAAAAAAATTGAAATTTTTGAAACATTTCAAGAATGAGCACATAGCTTTTACTCAAATACAATAACAAAATGAATTTTGATTTCAGACGAAAAAAATTTGTTCCGACACCTTTCACGAGTTCATTTATTCAAAATAGTCGCCTCTGGCCTCGATACACTGCTTTGCGGGATCTAAAAGGTTTTCGAAATAGTGTTTCAAGTCATTGACCGGAATGTCCTTCCAGATGTTGGTACAACCCTTCTGAATGGCCTCTACAGACGCAAGTCACAAGAGTGAATCGATGAAATGGTACATTGTCATTCAATAAGCGCCAACTCCTCCTTCGCGATATTCAAAACGCCAAGATAGAAAATTGCATTGCGATTTGGCCCGCTGGTACGAATTCCTTGTGGTCAATTCCATTGGAATCGTAAAAACAAATGAGCATCAAATTGATTGTTGATTCCTCCAAACGTGATTTTTTAGGTGACGGCTCGTTTGGGGCCTTCCAGTCCGCACTTTCACGCTTAGTTTCAAGTTCATGTGGGAAACACTACGTTTTATCACCAGTTACAATGTTGTAAATGGAGTTCTAGTCTTTTCTCGGCTCTTTAATGAGCTCTTCCGATTGTGGAATTCTGAGCAATTTTTGGTCCTCAGTTAACTTGTGCTGAATGAAACGTGCACATACCTTTCGTAAGCCCAAATGATCAGTTAAAATGCTTCTATAATCGATGTTTTGGAGATATTCAGCTCCGATTCCATGAATTTCAACGATGATTTCGGTTCATTTTTGATAAATTTACGAACGATTCCGATGGAATTTTCGACGACTAGTGATTTTGGGTGGCCCGTATGTTCATTGTCATTTATGTCCTCACAACCATCTCTGAAACGTGTAAACCACTCTTGAACTCTGGCAAGAGATAGACAATCATCGCCATAAACTTTTTTCATCAATTCAAATATTTTGGTAAGCGTTTTACTGATTTTAAAACAAAATTTGATATTAGCTCTTTATTTGAAACTCAGTTTTGTACCGATGGCTGTATGACTTCAGACGCTATAACTTTGCCTCCACTGAACCAAATATCACCAAGCTCTCACAGGAGGTCAGCTGGTGATGTAACTTCCAACACACTAACTCATTAAAAAGATGGCGTCGTCAAAAACATTTTTATGTTTATTTCGTACTTCACATTGTATTTCATTATAATTACTAAAGGAAGCATTTTCCGGCGTTATTTTCATTACTCCTATTTTCATGTCTCATGAAAAGTTGTTGCTTTTACAAATATCTGAATTTAATGTAAGTGTATTTGCATGCAAGTCAATTAAGCGCTCAGCAGCGACATTCGCGACGAAAGCAGTGAACTATAAAATCCAATATGTTTTCTACTCAAAAACGCAATAAACATTAATACTAATAACAGATATTACGATTGTAATTAAATGAGAGATTAACTTCCACTGAAAGATTGGTGGAGCAATTGACGCGATAAGGCCACAAAGCGCCAGCAGGCTTACGTCTATGTGCATGTAACTCATTTGCTATTGTATTTGTAGCAAATTTACTTGTAATTAAGTGGAAAAATACGTTGTCAGCTTAATTTGTAAGTACGCTCGTAACTTGCACAAATACATATTGCACACTCAAAATGTCACGCATACACTTGCAACCCATATGCCATACTGACAATTCACGTAGCGCCCGCAGCCATACAAAGGCGGATGTCATTTATAATTAATTTCGACACAAGACGGCAATGGAGCAGAAGAATATTACAGTTTATTGTATTTATTAATTATACAGCAGAACAAAAACCCACACATGCACAATTATGTAAATATAAGCGCACTCTCAAGCAAAAAGAAGAGCATAGCATTTAAACACAATTACATATTCAGATACAGTGCTGTGCATAACGCCTTGCAACTTGCTTTTACTGTAGCTCAATATTAACTCTTCTGCCTTAGTATTGGGAAGCTACCACACGTCATAAATTAAATAAATGGTTCAGTGGGTTCCAGTACATAGTTGCGAAGGCAACCCGAAATATGCTCTAGAAAACTTGTCAATAAATTCTAAATACATGCTCCGAAAATGCGATATGCTTCTCAATTTCACAAACAGTGCGTTTAATCACAATAGCACAGGGACTTATTGGCAAGTATTGATAATTTTTTTTTGTGTTTTCTATTAATATAGAGGTTTCCAATAACAGGTGTTATCTATCGCTATCGATGATTAACGATTTTTTATGGCCGGAATTGGATGGTATTGATCTGGACAACGTTTATTTTCAACAAGACGGCGCTACGTGCCACACAAGCAACGAAACCATTGATCTTTTACGGGATAAGTTTCCGGACTGTGTTATCTCTCGAAGAGGTGATAGCAATTGGCCACCGAGATCTTGTGATTTTGAATCTTGTGACTTTTTTCTTTGGGGCCACGTGAAAGAGAAGGTCTACGCCAACAGCCCAGGGTCGATTCAAGACCTCAAAGATGGAATTCGTGAGGCTATCGAGGACAAAGGGCAGCCACTTTGCAATTCGGTTATGGAAAATTTCATGAAACGGATATTGTCCTGTAAGCGTGGTCGTGGTGGTCATTTGCCTGATGTTATTTTCCACTATTAACGACATACCTGCCTCTTTATAATGAAATAAACATCCGATCATTTATATTAAGAAATAGCATTTTACTTTGAATATAAAAATTAAAATCCTTTAGTTTTATGTTTCTGTTTAGTAGATGTTTTTAAGTATGAAAGTATAATAGTGTGTTCTCATATAAAAACCATATAGTCTAAGTTATAACTTTGTGCAAATTAAAAATAAAAACAAGCATTTAATAAATTTTAAAATTAAAAAAAAATCGAGAATGCAGAATTATAGCCCATATAATCAATTCACCTGTTTGGTACCCGCATGCGTGCCAAAACATGCAGGAAGAAAATACGTTCATAAAAAAGTACCAAGCGAGTATTTTATTACTAGTATTCGCTAATTTGGCAAATTAATCCTTCATTTTGGTCATGAAACACTAAATGTTAATATAATATATAAATATAGTTCATTCTACAATAACTACTGTGCAAATTGAGGTTTGAACTTTATATTATATAAAATTTGTAAAAATTCGGCTAATTTTCATCAATGTTTCAAATTTTTTACTCAGAATTTTTAGAAAAAAAAAAACGGATATGCAGTTTTATAGATGATTGAATTTTAGTATAAAGAGGTGCAAGTATCAAGTATCAAAAATTACACTGATTTCGGGCGCGGTCTTGTGCATTTTCTACATTGAACGCCTACTCCACTTTTTTTTAAATGAAAGAAAACATCGAACATAGTCAGCTGAAAAAGCGATTTTTTAACCAGTTGAAAATTGCACTTTATTACAATCAGCCCTATCGTAGAATCCGTCGTAGAAAATATTCGTATACGAATGTCTTCTACGAACACGAAGAAAGTGCTGCCAAACTCAAATGTCGAATTTTGATATTTCGACAACAGCTCACTTCAATGTAAATCAAGACAATTTAGCAAATAGTCTTTAAATCTTTTTGTCAAGTTAGCGGAATTTTCAAATTAAAACATATTCATTGACATGTGCGGTTGGGTTATGGAGAAGGAAAGTGAGAGAAGCAAACGGAGTTTCAGAATTGAGCGAAAAATATTAATAAATGCAAGTAACCCTCTCGATATGGACGAACCGATGTAAGTGCTTGCCTTTTTGTTGCACAAAAAGTTTATTTAAAAACCGTTTTAACCAAACCGTTTAAATAAAGCTGCATTTACAAACGCTTTGAGTTTTATTGAAGACAGCGCAAGCTCAGCGAGGTCGTTGACCATAACTTCCGTTCTCCGACTATCCTCTGTTTTACGGTTTCTTACAAAGGGAGGCTATCAGCACGGAGTTGGCAACGATTTTGGGGCATTCGACATTTAGCATTGTGCTACACGACGTATAAACGTCTCTACAAACAGGATTGTGTCCTCAGTGGGTAAATCTCGACATGAGTGTATGAGAAAAACGGCAAAGAAAAAATGGAATTCTATCAAAAATATAGATTTCCTGGCATCATTTTGTGTGTGGATGGGACGAACATAAAAACTATTTCGCCCACAAAAGAAACAGTCCTCTACTACAACCGGAAGGGCTACTGCAGTATCAATACCATGATTGATTTCTCCTTTATTAGCTCCAACGAAGTGGCATACTGCTGCCGTGTTGTTACAACTTTACAGGGGAAATCACATAAAAGTACATACATATACTTCAAAAATTGATTTTTATTTATAGTTTAGGACTTACATTTTACAGTTTTTGTATTTGCTTCCTTCTAAATACTCTTTTTATTACGCGTTCTAATTTCTGTTCGTTAGTCTGATGCCGTCGTAGAAAAATTGTACGAAACTCTAAGATTTGACGTTACGAGTGTATTTAGTGAAATGCTGCTCTTAGTTTCTACGAAAAATAGTCTACGATGAATTGCATGATAGACCTGAATATATCAATCAACATATCAATATCAATATATTAAGACAATGATCGACTTATGTGAAGCTGCATACCAGATTTTTTTTTAAGTGTCAAATTTTGATGTAAATTTGCCAACTTTTTATAATTTTTATAGAAGGTTCGAAACTTTTTTACTCTTGTTGTACTATGAACAACATTTTTATAAAAAAATAAAATAAATAAACAAATACTCAAAACTTATAAATATGTGGTGTACAATTTATATTCTCGCTAACGGTTTATATATATATGTTTATAATGTTTTTTTCATTACACTGTGTTATGAAATCTGGTAATACAAAATATTGAAACGTTACCGTTTTTTAACACATCCGTGCATTTAAAAAAATAATAGTAATAAGTGGCGTGTTAGGTGTTCTGTTAGGTGTTTGGCCGAGCTTCGCCTCCTATATGTGGCGCGCGTCTTGATGTTGTTCCACAAATATGTGTGTTGCTTCAGATCAAAACTCTGTAACTTATTTCTGTTGCTGCACGTATTTACTGGTTTCAGTCAAGTTTGATTCAAGACATTCGTATCAAAAAACTTATCGAAACGTTTCAATAATTTCTTAGAGTTCGTCAAACATAGAGTGTAATAATAATTTTGTATCATTAGAGTGCCCAATGGCCGGGACTTCAACCTGAAACGTTTTTGTATTCAACATACATGATTATCTATAACTTATTAGATTCAATTTTAGTTCACTCGTGAAAGCAGATTTGTTTGTAAAAAATTTTACCGCAAATTTAATTATTTTGATGAAATAAATAGTTTGCTGCTTTTTTAAATGAAATTTCAATCGAAGCTCACACTTGGGCTGCAGAGAACTTGCTTAATAAATTTGTAACTTCTAAAATATTTAATAATAATTTTTTGCCAATAATGAGAAAGGATGTTCTCTCTTCAGTATACACACATGGTTTCAGCAAGTTGGCACCATGCCGCACACGACCAGAGATACCTTGGGATACTGCATGATTTGTTCCCTAATAAACTGACCAGCCGTTTCGGCGACATATCATGGCTACCAAAGTTGCCCGATCTTACCCCTATGGACTTTTTTTGTGGTGGTACCCCAAAAGTAAAGTCTATCAAATAAACTCAGCGATTATCTTAAAAATATCGTATGCGAGGTTATCCTTTTCGACATCACTTCTCCAGCGAGTGGCACATAGTACAGAGGCCAAATTTCAAGAGTGTATCTGACGTAAAAGTCAATATTTAGACGCAATAATTAAAAAATAATAACAAATAAATAAAAATAAAATAAATTTGTGTCATTCTGCCACTGGACACCCTGTAGGTGCAATTTAACAAATCTCTACACGTTAGAGATATTATTATATAATATTTAATTATTACTATATTATAAATGGCTATATTGACCGTCCAATACTTTAAGTGTCTTCGATGTAAAACTGTAGGCCTCTCCATTTGTGAGCAACATGAAAACGCACACCACATATAAGGGGAGGAGCTTGGTCAAACACCAAAAATAATAATCAAAGTACTGATTTTTTCTAATCCGTAAGATTATTGTTACTCACTAACATTATGGAGGGAACACTTCTGAAGATCCCAATACCATAATCGTTATTTAAAAACATGCCGGTGAAGAGCTAATAAAGTGCATGCATCAGCTCCTACCCAAAATATGGTCGGATGAAAGCATGCCTGCCCACTGGAATTCAAGTGTGCCCAATCCATAGGAAAGGGGATCCTGCAATTTGTGCTAATAATCGCGGGATTAGTCTTCTAAATATCGCCTATAAAGTTCTAGCGAGCGTACTGGGTGAAAGTCTGAAGCCAACCATCGGCCAACTGATTGGACCTTATCATTGTAGCCTTAAACCGGGAAAGTCTACCACCGACCAAAAATTCACAATACGCCAAATCTTGGAAAAGACCCATTAAAGGAAAATCGACACACACCATCTTTTCGTCGACTCCAAAGCTGCATTCAACAGTACGAATAGGAGTTTCCTGTATGCTTCGATGTTTGAATTTGGTATCCCTGCAAAACTAATAGGGATATGCAAGATAACGTTGCTCAATACCAGCAACGCCGTCAGGAATTCGAAAGACCATTCTGATCCGTTTGATACCAAACGAGGTTTCAAACAAGGTGCCGCGATGTCGTGTGACTTCTTTAATCTGATGTTGGAAAGAATTGGACGAGCCGCAGAACACTATTTCCTACAAGAGCGTACAATTGTTGACTCATGCCGATGATATTGACATCATCGGCCTTAACAACCGCGCTGTTAGTTCTGCCTTCTCCAAACTGGATAAACAGGCAGAGCGAATGGGTTTGGTGATGAATGAGGACAAAACAAAGTAACTGCTGTCGTCAAACAAACAGTCGGCGCACTCGCGTATCGGCACCCACGCCACTGTAAACAGTTATGATTTCGAGGTTTTAAAATACTTCATTTATTTAGGAACCATCATTAACACCGAAAACATTGTCAGCATTGAAATCCAACGTAGAATCTATCTACTATTTGAAAGTATTCGATGCGGTACCAGCTGGTGGTAGCAGAGAAAGAGGGAGATCACCTCTGCGGATCAGGTGGAGAAAGACTTAGCTTCGCTTCGTGTGCCCAACTGGCGCCGGTTAGCACGAGAAAGAAACGAATGGCGCGCTTTGTTAAACTCGACGAAAATCGCGTAAGCGGTTATCGCGCCAGTTAAGAAAAATAGAAGATTATTGTTAATGGAATTTAGTGTTTGGCATAGTCGTTAACATGCGCAAACTAGGTAATACTAGGTAAGGGGATTTTTATTTTCGATATCCCTGAATTCTTAATCAACGACGCGGGAAAAACCAAAAAAATTAAATTTATGTAAGATGTCCCCGCATAAAATATTCCAAGGCTGCTAAACTGTATAAACTTGGTAACCCAATTGCTGCAGGATATCACGAAATTATTTCACGCTAGGAAATTTGTTTGCAATAAATTTATTGGCATTCATACCAGGTGAGAATTGGATTAGATTAGGTGATGCTAATGGAAACATGGAAGAGATATATAGGAAGGCATAAGCAGAAATCAAAATTTTCCGGAACAATATATGTATGTATGTACATTACCAAATTCGCTTAGAACCAAGTAGGAGTCCGTTATATGCTCCATAAAATTTTTTTGATGAACTATATTTAGTGTATTTACTAGGTGCATCTGTGTTAGCCTAGAGCAAGAAGAGGTGAACAAAAAAGGTACACATATTTTGCACATTACTGTAGATGCAAGTACGGATTTTATATAATATCAATATGTTACCATGCAATATTCAGCTTCATTTAATTGAACGAAATCCTTAAGCTGTAATAGCCGTATTAATTTTTGAAGCCGTAGGAGTTACGAAAGATACGAGATTTGCCTGATTTTTTGTTGAATTGACAAGTCTGCTGTCAAACTCAGCAAATTGAAATCTACATTGGCAATTTTCAATTATCTATGTTAACTTCTCAGTATCTACCACGTGCGTTGTGTCATACGAAGGTTGCTACATGTAGTTGCGAACACGAAAATAACATAAATATTAATAATAAGTTTTCCAAAAAAATTGTGTGTAGGAATTTATTATTATTTTGAAATCTCTATATATAAAAGAAAGTCATGCTAGTTACACTATTTATAACTCGAGAATGATCTGAACCGATTTGGCTGAAAATTGGTGAAGAGGTAGCTTAGAACCAAGAGACGGACATAGGATACTTTTTATCCCATTCGAAAGCGTTTCCGTGAAATCACTATAAAATGTGGTATAATAAAAACGCATCTGATATGGAATAACAAAACGCAAATGACAGCTAAACGTAACTTTGTCTATGGTTAAGTAGAAAATTTGATAATATAAATTTTATCAGAAATATACATATAATCACAGTAATTTGTATTCTCTTTGAATCCTCATTATCAATGCCGCGACCAACACGATCGAATCTTTCCCGACAAAGCCGTAATGCAAGAAGGATACGAAACATTGAGAATGAAATGACTGAAGAAGCGCAAGGAATTGCCCATGAAGAGCGCCGCATTAGTATGGCTCGACTTCGTGCTTCTCAATCACAAGAGCAAAGCGAGGCAGCCCGTGAAACGGCGCGGTTGGTAATGCGAAATCGTCGAGCGAATAACAGAGATCAACAAGTAGATCATTTTCGACGCACAAGAAGATAATTATCAAGTACTGATTTGAATCGAGCAGCGTTTCGATATGATTGCAACACTGATTACTGCTTGCATCCTAGCGTTCGCATTGGGCCAATGAACGTTGTTTGCGAGTATTTTGGCGCATTGAAGTTTTCCGGAGAAACGCCCGGATTGTGCTGCCTTAGTGGAAGAGTGAGATTGCAATCACTGACTTTTTTGGAGGCGCAACACTTTTACTGTCTGGCGACTTTCACCAAACACTGCCAGTAATTCCAAGATCAACGGCTGCTGACGAAATAAACGTTTGCTCAAATCATCGAATCTATGGCGCTATGTGAAGAAACTTCAGCTGACAACAAACATGAGAGTTGCATTACTTAATGATACATCTAGTGAAGATTTCTCTGAGCAATTACTGACTATCGGTAATGGTCGAGTACCTGTCGACGAATCGAGCGGATTGATTTCATTTCCTCAGCATTTCTGTAACTTTGTCTCATCGAAAGACGAACTTATCAATAAAGCATTCCCAAACATCATTAATAACTACAAAAATAATGAATGGTTGAGTGAGCGAGCAATTTTAGCGACTAAGAATAAAGATGTAGACGACCTAAACTACATAATTCAAAATGATATCAATGGAACAATGCATTCATTCCAATCCATTGAGTGTGTAACAAATGAAGACGAAGCCACCAACTATTCAATTGAATTTTTAAACTCCTTGGATGTGCCTGGCTTACCACCGTACAATTTACGCCTAAAACTTGGCTCCGTAGCTAATCATGTTTCGAAACATAAGCCCACTAAAACTTTGCAACGGTTCACGTTTGGTGGTAAATAAACTTATGAACAATGTGATTTACGCGACGATACTCAAAGGAAAATTCGAAGGGGAAGAAGTTCTCATTCCGAGGATTCCAACCGATCTTCCGTTTGAGTTTAAAAGACTTCAATTTCGGATCTGTCTTGCATTCGCCATGACCATTAACAAATCACAAGGCCAATACTTGAAAGTTTGTCGGTCTGAATCTAGAAAATCAATGTTTCTCACATGGTTAATTATATGTGGCATCTTCACGGGTCGGAAAACCATCTGCGTTGTTTGTTCTTGCACCTGATAATAAAGCAAAAAATGTCGTGTATCACAAGGTGCTTAACTGAAAAGTGCAATCTATTAAAGCTTCATTCAAATACTTGATTAATAAAAAAATTAACTTAATAAAATCGAAAATCTGTTTTTTTATTGCCTCTAGGGCGGAACAAAGTTCGCCGGGTCAGCTAGTATTATTATAGTCTTTAATTGAACAAATATTTAAATCAACAAAAAATTCATAACAAAAAATAGAAATTCGTAGAAAAATAGCAGTTCATATAAGTAACGCATTCTGACCAAGTTTATGAAACAAAAAGTAAACGAAAAACTGCACTGACAAAGTTTCCAGATAAAAAGTTGAATCTAATGTTTAGTTGAATTTCCCAAATTTTTTATTACAGCAGCACAACGGCGGGGCATTGAGGCAACCAATTGCTCACATCGCCGCTTTGGAATCTTCAGCCACGCATCTTGAACAATTTCCCAATATTTTGATTATTAGTCGGTTTGGAATTATGTACAGCTCTATTTAAGTCCCCCAAAGATTTCCTATAAAATTGTGGTCGGGTGTGTCGGGTGTCCACCTCGTCTATCTCTGATAATCCTGCTGGTAGACCCATTTTTTTTGACATTTCCTCTCTGCACTATGGCAACATAACATTCTGCATTATTACCACATAAGTATTGGTGCTCCTTTGGCTTTCAAATTTGGTGGATGAAGCCTGTGCCATAATATTAGAAACATTCCCAAACCATTATTTTTGAGCGACCAGGTTTAATGGTTTTAAGAGTGAAATGTGGCTGACTTACCGTGTCAGGTAGATGTCTAACATATTTTCGTGAATCCGCGCCGACATACAAAATTATTTTATACTCGTCAGAAAATATTAAGCCACATGTCAGCTGTCTTGCTTCTAACAAATTCCAAAAGGTGTTTTTTTCTCCTTACGTTTTGCTGTCAGAAGAGCCTTTTGATGGGTGAGTTGCTAACAAAGCTTCCCGTCCGAAACATTTAAGTTCACATCTTTTTTAATTTGTGTGGCTGACTTCATGCGATTCTCTTTGGCTCACCTAACAATTTTCGATCGTCTTGCAGGGAAGTTTTTCATTTTGCTCCTCTCTTTTTGGCTTTTCCACAAATTTGATTTTGTTTCCATTTAAATTCATATTTTGCTCAAATCAGAAGAAATACATATATGCATGACACTCACGTAAATTGAAAAAAAAAATTAATAAAAAATAAAAAAACGTACTGTGCAAACTTTTAAAAATATTAATTGTAAATATAACCTTAAAAACTGAAAGCCCTGCTACTTCAATTTTGCACTTAAAAATGTAACGACGCCAATCACGCACCGTTATTTACATAAGTAGTTGCTAGATTAATTCAGATTAACTCTACACATCTGAGATCCCTTAATCATTCGTAGATATTTGGTATTGAAAGTTTCTTTTGCATGATTTAAAGCGAAAAAATAAATGGGTTCAAAATAATTTTTAAAGATACTACCATTTTCATGCTCACAGCTGTAAGTATGAGCTATTGCTATCATTTTCAAATTGTCACCAAGCAAATTTATTCATTGATATCGTATGCAATGACCATCAAATGGACTACAAAATGACAGCTCATTTAGTGCTTTATTAAAATTTTTCTTCAACAGATTTATCTGACATTTCTGTTAACGCAGCTTTTAAATATACGCTCTGGTTCGCTTTACATATTTGAATACAACTCGGAAAGTTATATGAACCTCAGTATGAAATTTTCAGGCGTTTATGAGCATAGACTCAGCTAATAGTGTAAGAAATACGCAACAAATGTGAGAGGATTTTTTTTTTTCAAATATGAAAAAAAAATGTATGAGAAAAAACATTTTTTAAAATATATTTTATCCTGGAAGAAAAATATCGTCTTTGTACCCAAAATTTCAACATGGAATAGGTTTCAAAATTAATATGATTATTTTAAGTTTTTTCAGTTTACTTCTTTACTCAAACGTATAAATATGTTATTCATCAGAAAAATTTACCACAGTGACCAAAATATTTGGAGCACTTAACCTAAAATCGTTCACCAGCTATTTCATAATCCATGAAATTATACAGTGGTCACACAATATATTTATTACACTCACAGTTTATAAACAAATACACCTGCTACTTAGTGCGATTTTTACAAAGGAACAAAATTTGGATATATTCGTCAAATATAATATATTTATTTAATATTTTAGGAACAAAAACTTTCAAATCCATTTCTGGAATTAGAGAACTTAAGGCAATAACAAAATAAAGCACAATTTTATGCAAAAATATTAATCGTACATATCCATATAAAGAAAATTGTATTAAAAAAATAATAGAAAAAACGAGTATTCAGGTCTTTTTTCGGCCTCCTTTAGCTTTAATAACTGCTTCCATACTTTTCACAAATACCCTGGTTTCATTAGCTGCAATTTTCTCTCAATCAATACTTGAAGCTGTCTTTAACCCTCTGTTGTACACACGGTTCTGGCTAGACCACTTTTACTTTGTACGTGAATTTAACATATTTCTTTTATAATTTAATTTTCCATCGATGTATGAATACAACTATTTTAACAGGATCCTCGAACAGGATGAAATGTAAAATGTATGTAAAAAGTTGCACCTTTGTTTGTACGCCTCGGGTCTGGCTGGACTCCTATACAAAATGTATGGGAACCTATGTGATATGCTATATATTCCCTATTTTACCTGCTGTTTTTTTTTTCATGGTAAATCTATATTTAACTATCTTTTACGACCATTTAGCTCATATGTAGATATGTTTTCACACGCACATTCTTTTCACCATGGGTGTAACACACAATAATATGCAGAAAGCGGTAGTTTTGTGGCGTTCGGATTTATTGCCCATTTTTCGATCAGCTATGTCTTATCATCGATTCAAAATTTTGACACGATATATTCGTTTTGATAACAGTCGAACCCGTGAATTTCGCCAAAGAGCCGATAAAGCTGCGCCCATTCGAGATATATGGAATATCTTGAATGAAATCCTCAAAGATAATTATGATCCGCATGAAAATATTACTATAGAGGAGCAACTATTTCCATATCAAGGCGGAACAAAATTCACGCAATATATTCCATCAAAACCGGCGAAATACGGCATAAAAATCTGGTGGGTATGTGACTCCAAAACAAAATATCCGTTGCAAAGAAAGTTGTATTGTGACCGAACAGAAGGAGAAGAGCGTGAAGTTGATCAAGGGAAAAATGTGAAGCTACAATTAACAAACCGATATGTAAACAGCGGCCGTACAATAATAGCGGATAATTTTTTCGTCACATTGAATGGAGCTAAGCGTCTCGCTGCTATAGGAGTCGCATTAGTTGGCATTATTTGGTTTTTATGAAAACCTTGTTTCAATCAGCAGCTATGAGTGTGAAGGCGAGGCAAAAAAACCATCGGCTATTTTATATTATAACGCACATAAAGCTGACGTCGCTTGTATGGATCAAATGGTCACACATTTCACATCAAAACGGCCAAAAAGTCGATGGACCTTTGCTTTCTTTTTCAACATGTTGGATGTCATGCCATTGGCAGCGTTTTGTATTTGCAAGGAAGTCGACGGGCTTAGAAATAGTGATGCTAGGCGCAAATTTTTTGACGAACTTAACGAATACATTTGTAGTTGCAAACATCGAAAATCGTATGAATAATCAAAGCATTATTTCTTAATTTACTACTCATTTGGCTATGGAATCATTTTTCAACAAAAAAATAAATATCCCTGTGAATATCGTAGTTAATCAACCAACCGGTGCCGATACACTCGCAGCGAAAAGAGATTGTCGTCTTTGTTTACAAGGGGGCGATAAAGTTCGTCGAAAAACTCGTTTTTATTGTACTACATGCGTGAATCCAGTATGTCAACAGCACTCAAAAGTCTCATATACATAGTACATGTTTTGCTTGCCTTCCCCCGAACCCATAATAAAGATCATTTCATATTTCATCATGAATTGTATTGCTGTCGCATTTTGTTTCTTCAACCTTCTTCGAAATGAGTCAAAATAAAGAATAAAAAAAAAAAACGAACAAAAAAGGTTTCTCTTTACAAACCGAAATATTTTCAGCAGCTATTTTTTCTACTGTAGGCAGATCAATGCATGGCAAAACCAATGAGAAAGGTAAGAAATTTTAAATATATACCTGCGATGCTTATAAAGTATCGTGCATTTGCCATATATTCCCATACAAATGCATGTACCTAAATGAATAGGGTTCTAGAGGTAGACCCGAGGTGTACAACCGAAAGTTTAAAAAGTGGTGTACAACGGAGGGTTAATGACGCCTTTGATGTAATTTTGTGCTTCCTGATTCTCCTTTCTAAGAGCTTCCAGACATGCGCAATTGGGTTCAGATCCGGTGATTGAGGTGGACTTTTAAACTCATTACAGTGGTAAATAAGCCATTCTTGCACGAGATAAGTTGAGTGTCTTGGGTCATTGTCTTGTAGAAACATCCATTGTCTTTATCATCCAGTCCAGGTTTAACAGCACTATCATGCAAATTATTCTTCAGATGTTTGTCAATTTTATCATCAATAAAAAACATTTTTCCTACTCCAGATGCAGCTATGCACCTCCAAACCATTGCATATTCCTCTCCGGTAGGAATAAGATTTTTTCCATTCGGTTCTATATTTTCTTTTCAACCAACTTTTTGAGGGTCATCTGCTCCGAAAACATTAAGTTTCGACTCATCACTGAATATAAAGTTTTTCCAAAAAGAATCCGGCTCATATATGTATTATATATAGCTTTTGGCAAACTCTAATCTCTTCTTTCTGTTATTATCTGAAATGTAGGGCTTGCGGCGTGCCACTCTGCTATGATAACTAGCGTAACCAAGTGGGCTTACTTTTTTATGCAAAGACTCTAGAATATTTCGGCATTGTATCGTGGAAGTTTTTTGGATTTTGCGCGACTGGTGCTACTATGTTGCGTTCCTCACGTGGAGTGAATATTTTTTGCCTTCCGGCTTGGTGGTGATTTACTTCCAATTAATCAGTATTAAAGTAATTAGGAATAACACTTTGCACCGTAGAATGTGACTTTCCAATTGCTTTGCCGATTTCGCGCAGAGACTTGTTTTCCAAGTACAATTACCAGATATTACACGCAACTGAAACTGAATCGGCGATAAAGACTTCATATTTCGTTTTCAGCAATATTAGTAAAAAAAAAACGATTTTTACTGTTACTTTTGCAGCAGCAATAACATGAGCTGGAGGTGTACTAATAAATGTTTTGAAACCCCTCAGTGTGAGTTGAAATAACGGAAGTTTTATTTGCGGCAATTCATCAGGAATGTAACAAAATAAAAGAAATATATTGTCACAGCAAATATTTTGCGCAAAACTAAAGTTTTTTACATACTACGCAGAGTGTACGAATAAATTGTGTGACCACTGTATATACTGCAGAAATTTAACAATGCCTGCACACCCCAATCATACGCACTGCATCATGAATTTTTCAACTTCAACACTCAATAAATAGGCCTGTAACAGAAAAGTTATCGCTCAAACACTTCACCGCATATTACTATGTACCTCGTCTTACACTCTCTACTTTCTACCCTGGGCAGGATGCGCTCTAAACTAATCACGCCTGTAAAGTGATACCTGCCTAGGTTTAATTTTTTTTTAATTCCACTTAAGGCGTCTGGCCACCCTGGCGGACCAAAAAATGCACTTTTTTTTTTTTAATTAATAAATTCGAAGCTATGGGCCGGAATATTTTTATTTTTTAACTCAATATCATACAGGGTTTCAAGAATAACATTGTGAACTTTTATTTGAAAATATTAAAAAATGGCGCCGTGATGTTGGTTGCCGCGGAGGTCCTCCACACGATACGCGCGGTCCTTGTCCCACCTGGTCCTCGGTTATGGTACATCTGAAAAAAAAAAAAAAAATTCCGGTTATTCTGAAGTAGTGTGACTACAATGTAGCGTAGCCTTTTTTTTTTCGACGATTAGAAAAATTATGGTGAGCCGAAAAAAAAAAATTTAATTTTTTACCGACATTTTTCAAACAAAAACATTAATAAAAAAAAAACTAATCAAGTTATCAAAAAACTTCTACGTAACATTGTAGATAATGTATCTAAGAATATTCAGTAAAAATTTGAAAGCAATCAGAAGGATAGTTTCCGAGATCTCGAAGGTACCAGGTCAAAAAATGTAGTTTCGAGATAATCGCAAAAGAAAGTAACCGTGCAGTTATTCAGCTGACGGCGCGATTTCGGCGAGTCTTACCTTTAATCAGCGATCCCTGGACCATAGACGACTCCTTCGGCAGCTGATTGAGAGTCTTGGGCCCTTTTTTGACTATCCCTTCGTGCTGTTCTTGCTTTCTTAGAATAATTTTGAGCGCGAGTTTCCGCTGTAGCGCACGGTCGACCGCCCGTAGTGGCTCAACCTTCCTGTCTAAAAATGCCTGTAACTTGGCCAATTTTTGGTGTTTCGATACGTAACAGGTCTTCAAATGTTCGTTACAGTTCAGGGTTTATTAAAAAAAAATAAAAAAAAAAATCAAAAATCAAAAATTCCAGGGTGGCCAGACGCCTTAAGTTGTCTTTAAAGCTCTTGAATTTTACCTGTTTGTGTTAGTACCAAACAAATTATAATATTATATACCTGTAAGACCTCACGCAGCCACAAATCATTGTTTACTCTCCCCTGCTTTTCGCAGATTTGATTTATGCCTTTCAACAGCAGCCAATTTGCAAGTTCAAAGTCGTAACCTTAGGTCGACTGCAAACGCACGCACGCACACGTTTCTCGATTACAAAGTACCTTTTATGCAAATTAGCAGGTTTGCTTGTATGCCTTGAAATAAAAAAAAACAAAAAAAATTTTAAAAATCTTAATTTTCTAAATTTTTTCTTCTCTCTTTGTTTACCCTATTAACACCTTAATTTGTAGCCTAATTGTATGAATTTAAATCCAATTTGTTTCAGGGCTTTAAAGAATTTCTATAGCGTTGATATGCAGGCACACTGATAGGCTTTTTGATGTTATCAATAGTCTTTAGCAGGATCCTTTTTGTGATTCCCTTTTCCTTTTGCGGTATTTGACGCCAATCAATTAGAGCTTTGAATCTAAAAATACTCACAATCGATTTATTTTAACCTATCACTGGGCATTAGTATACTCGTATACTTTAACGAGCATATGGAGCAAATGATGCAAAAAAATGCCAATAATCAATCCGATTTTGGAGCCACTTCACACCTTCACTTTTTTATACCAAAATGTAATGGGGTATAAGACTGCGTACTAGAAAATTTTTCAGAGTTTTGATTGAGGGGGAAACCGGTTTAGAAGGCCAAATTTGGCGTTTTTCGTGAATTTTTTGAACAAGGAACGAATAATCAGAAATTGTTTAAACTTGGAGGGTATTTTACTCATATTTTTAAGTACACTTTAAAATTCTTTCATAACATTTCAGCCGGAAATTGTGGCGTTAGAGCGAGTTGTCCATGGGCGATTGCCATCCGAGTATATTGCTGGTGGGCATTCCTGAAGTTGCAATTTTTCTCCGTAATCAACAACAATTTTTTTTTTTCGCTAACAACATGTTTCCTAAGAATATGAACTTAATTGTGATAAAATAATATTGAAAATTGCATATCTTTGAGGCGCTTGAACACAATGTAATTTTTTCATACCATATTTTTTTCTCTAATTTGCTTAAAAAAATATTTTTAATGGTAATATAATCCCAGAATTAGCTTGAATAAAAAATGCTCCGAAAAAAATTTATAACGATTGGTCGATACCTTTTTGAGCTAGAGTGCCCACCAGTTGAAAAAAAGTAGTTTCGAGAAAAACGTCGTAATAACTAACCAACGGGCAGTCACTTAAGTGCTCATAGAATCGGGAATAATGCGAATTTCGCTTTAAAATTTTTACCAGATATTCTTGAGTAGTTATACTAACAATTTATGCAATAAAAAAAAAACAAGATCCTCATAAAAATATTTG
>JAYXIM010032206.1:0-17941 GCA_037575425.1 Anastrepha fraterculus
AGAGAAGCATATACTAAAGTTCTTATTCGATTAATGGAGAATTTCAAGTTAAAGAAGTTCGAGTTATGGAACCAAAGTTGAGTGAATTTCGCTTTCGAAACGCTATTGCCACTCGATTAGTTCGAGGTGTAGGGAATTCGGGCTATAGAAGTTCGAGTTATGGAAATTTGGCTGATTATCAAAATTTTTTGAGCTATAAATCTGAATACATACACAAATTTTTGTTTCTATTAGGTTTAAAATTTTGATAAATATTTAAAATTTTGTATAAAGTTTGAAACTATGACTTATATGGTTTATGTTGTAGTATGAACTATAGTTTTAATAAATAAAAACAAAAAAAAAAACAAAATACATTGAAAATAAATAAATAGTCAACGGTTTGCAATATGTCGTGCTGCTATTATTTTGAACTCAGGTGGATTTATAAGTATATTTTAAAAGCTTACATGGCGTATACGTAACATTTACTAGTACTCATGTGAGCATGGACCTCTCAGTATGCATATACATTTTACCATAGGTCCTGCATGACCGTTTTGATTATTGCTTATAGGCAGAAGTAATAAAAATTACGAACTAAAAAAATATGATAAACTAAATTTGGTTTAAATGCAGCTTTAAAGGAATTATTTCAACTGCTCCCGAGTATTGACACTACGGAGTATGCGGAGACGTAGAATCTACTCGTGATAATTCGTAATATCATTCAACCAGAGGATAAATGCAGAACCAAAGCTACTTAAGTAATAGTCTACAAAATTCTGGGCAGCGACAAAAGAAGTGCTGCAGGATACTTTTACGAGTACACCCTTAGTATGCTTCACTCTGGACCAGTCTTATTTGTGCCACTTGAGATGCTGAGAGGCAGTATCGAATAAGTACCCCACTTGCTTGCCTAGTATCTAGTCTTCACAATTTTTAGAGATAGTTGATGGTTTTTTTATTATATGTGAAAAGCATGATGGCAATACCACATGATCTTAATTCATTTGCCAAGAGAACTGTGAGAGAGATACATTAAGCAACGATAAACTGACACCGGTTTGGTCAATATTTCGGTTTGTTCATTCTATTTCATTATTTTATTAACACGCACCAAAAATGCATTTACCTTGGTTTTGTACTGCTTCATACAGAGCGAATATGTCATCAGAGCTAATTATTAGAATTAAAGGTTCATTCAACTAATAGCTTAGCTGATTTTATTTAAGCTCAGATCTATAGCACCATATGCGCTTGGGCAATGCTGTAGTTATCTGAGAGCTTACAAGACTATTAAATATTACGCCCAAAACGTTATAATATATCACCTTGCATCAGCGACTGCTATAAAACTCCGAGAACTAAGCATTTAGAAGGAAGGAACAACGATTATTTCTATTTTTTCGGCACTATTCATATGCGTACAGTCTAAAGTAGAAGACTCATTATGATTATTTATTCATCCAGGCCTGAGTGGGGTATGGAAAATTTCACTTGAGCTTGTCCGAAGCATCCTCTTCTTTTTGAGTAACAGCAGCAGCTTAACACGTTCACGCCGGCGCGTATCACCGGTGGCCCGCACAAGTCTGCTTCATGGGGCGGCGCGTACCACCGGTGGCCCGCACAAGATTGCTTCATGGGGCGGCGTGTACCACCGGTGACCCGCACAAGATTGCGTCATCTGGCAGCGCGTACCGCCAATGGTACTTTATTAGACGGTACCTATGAGATGAGATGCCATAAACGACTACCTTTACGAACAAATTTCGTTCTATGACCTACAATCGCTCCCGTACGATAGAGCGAAAAGATATAAACATTGCCGTCTGTGGGCGAAGACCATGAATAACAGCGCCGGCGTGAACGTGTTAATGAGACTATGAGTTTTTGGAATCTCTGGCTGCTGGTGATAAAAGGATCGTTTCGTCTACATCCATTTTGAAGAGTATCATCTAGCAAATGAATAGACTAAGAAAGAAAACTGCCACCTTTTATAGTATAGTCAGTCGAAAGGCCGCCGTAGCCAAATGGATTGGTGCGTGACTACCATACGGAATCAAGAGAAAACGTAGGTTCGAATCTCGGTAAAACACCAAAATGAAGAAAAAGTTGTTCCTAATAGCGTTCGCCCTTCGGCAGGCAATGGCAAACCTCCGAGTGTATTTCTGCCATGAAAAAGTTCCCCCTAAAAAGTGTCTGCCGTTCGGAGTGGGATTGAAACAAATAGGAGGACGAGCTCTCGGCCAAGCACCTAAAAGGTGCATACATATAAGAGCGCGTTGTGTGTGTGTTTTTTTTTTCATTTTTGTGAATTAGCCGACGATTATATCGACCCTCGTGCAATCTCATAATCTAATTCTCAAGCCACTTAGTCTATGAAAATTGTTACTGTTTGTATCGCAACTGCTGCCTGATTTTGGTAAAGTTAATTTGGCTTCCTGGTCATTAAAACATCTCCAGAAAAAAGGAGACGCCATCGATACAACCAGAGAGAGTATCCCTTGATGGACTTAAATGAAGATTGGAACCAAAAAGTAGTTTTAAATATAACGAGGAATTTACGAATAGAGTTAATTTTCTCAAAACTAAACAAGAGCTCAAGTTCTAAAGTGAAATTTTAAAATTCTAAAACGTGTGTAAACTTGAAATTATACAAGTAGTTTTCTGATTTTTAATATGACTTTTATTATTACAATTACAATTAATAAAAAAAATGTGCCTTGATTAGTAAAAACAAATTCATTCTCAACTTGAAAATATTGAGGAAAAAGTGTACTTTGGTGAACTCAACCGAAAACTGGATCCAAGAAGCAATATTTAATATAACTGATTATTTATTTCACGGCCGCAGCCAATTGTATCGGGTTCATAACCTCGGGCATGGAACACCAAATGACAGAAAAAGTTTTTATCGGCCGCTTCTTGGCAGGCAATGGAAAATCTTCGAGTGCAGTTCTTTCATGAAAAACTCCTCTTAAAAAATCATCTAAAACTGAAGGTCCCTCCATTTCTGGAGAAACATCAAGATGCACACCACAGCAGGCGGAGGCGAAGATTGGTCAAACACCCGGCAAAGGATGTAAGCGGCAATTATTATTATTATTACTAAGAATTTATAAGAAGAAATAAACGGGGGCAAGTATTTTTCAAAAATAAACGGCAGCTCAACTTTGTATTACGTAAGGTGTGATTTCTATTAAATTCTTACCTAAAACATTATAGAACTAATCTTGCACTTCATACCAAATATGATACCTATTATTCATGATGTCTTGGGCATGAGACGAGTGTCCGCGCGTCTTGTTCCAAAATTGTTGAATTTTCTTCAAAAAGAACAACGCAAAACTGTCACTAAGGAAATGCTCGCCATGACTGATACGGACATCCGGCACATCATAACTGGCTCCATGGCCTGATATGGCTCCATGTGACTTTTTCCTGTTTCCAAAGCTCAAGTTGCCGCTCCGTGGAAAACATTTTGAAACAATTGAAGTCATAAAAGAGAACTCGAAGAAGGAAGTGAAATCCATACCGAAATCGGCCTTCCAGAAATGCTATGATGATTGGAAAAAACGTTGGCATATGTGTATCGCCTCCAATGGTGATTACTTTGAAGGAGATAAAATAAAAATTGAACAATAATTAACCGTTTGTGTTTTATTAAATCAGTCTCGTTCATATTTGAGCAGAAGGTAGTATGAACGGATCCATTTGATATGCTCAGCACACTAGCTATCTTTCTTTCTGTCACACGGCGATTTTCAAGCACAATTTCCTTTACTTTTCCGATGTTTTCGTCGTTTACTGATGTTGCTGGACGACGTTCATGAGGCAAGTTTTCAACCGATGTACACGTGCACGCGATAGAGCAGAGTCCCCATAGGTTGTCTGCAACACTTTTAAGGCGTCTGAAGCCGAAATTTTGTTGGACTAACAAAATTTCAAACAAATTCTTTGTTCAACTTGAATTTCCATCGTTAAATTCGAAAAACACACTCGAACTTGACTTGTTTATAGTAGCACAGAAAACAAACTATGTGACATATCACCCTGAAATTTGCCATGTAAGCTTATAACAGTCCTACCATTCAACAAAAAATTTATTTTTGCCATATGTCATCCGCGGACCGTTTTATTGATAAAGTCTCGTTCATATTTGAGCAGAAGTATGATTATTCTTCCGCGACTGGTTTTCTTTTCAAGAACTTTTAGGGACAAATTAAGTCTGAATTAGGTAAACTATCATATAAAAAACGTACTTACAATGAAAATAAAAAAATTATATTTTTGGCATGTGCACTGGGTTTTGAATGTGTTGAATGTATAGAGGCATTATTTTATTTTCTTTTACTTATTAAATTGTTAACCTCTCAGTAAGGAGTACAATAAATAAAGATTTTTAGAAAGTATGTAAACCAGTAAACAAATAAATAAAAAATTTAGACATGATTTGCCTGTGTAAGGATTAGGCAAGCAACTAATTTTTTTTGTGCACTTATATATACAAATATCTTTTATTTTTACGGAAAAATGTCAAAAATCATACTTCTATTGGCTAGTGTGCATATACAAGAATAACATATTCGTACAATAAAGGACTATGCGATATTTTCCAACACTTAAGTTGTATTCTCTTGCAACCGACCTGCACAATAGCGCTCGAAAGCGTTTATATTTAACATTTTCATGCGTTTCACGATTTTTTTTTTTTTTTTTTTTGCATTGACAGCAGTCACTTTTTACAACCTTATTAACCAGGTCACATATATTTAAGGCCTTTCAACTCAAACCGATTATATCGACTCGATTAAATAATTTTTATTGTTGCTTTTTGCGTACCGAGCAACATTTAATAGTGTTCGTTTGCAGGTCGGATGTAAAAGTCTACAAGACTGTAAGACTATTTTTTTGGTAATGCATGTTTCCACTTACCGCTATCACATTCTTCATTCACATTCATCTCCAACATTTTGGTGTGTGTGATATCCTTGTGTGATGCCAAAAATAGCACCACATCCCGCTTCTCATTCTTAATTGGCACAATATCAAAGAGACACCAGAACGGTGAACCTGAAAGGAAAAGTCGCCAAATGAAATTAGAATACTTACACACAAACCAGACGTATAGTTGAGTTCGGGTGAGTAGGTGAAAAAATACGTGCAATAAGCTTCTTCGCCTTGTGCAAAAAAAATATTTTGTGTGTTGTTGATGGGCCGTATACTGGGATCTATTGGCTTGTTCAGGTCAATCATTGAATCCATCGGATAAAAGTTAGACACTTGACACTGAATTCATAGGAAATCTAAAATATTATTGCCAAAGTCAAATGACAAATTTTGATGTTTCGAAACAGTTGGCGTGAAATGAGCGAAACATTTCTTAGCGATTTCGTGTGGTAATATTTTTTGGTCTTTGCTAACATTCAATAATTTAAATATGGACTACATAATTAGTCTGGGAAATACGAGTATGCAGTTCAGTATGGATGCCGATTACCTCCATTAAATTAAAAATAAAAGTAAAGTGAAATATTGAGCTAGGGAGGGATCAAAGGAGGTCGCTTAGTCAATGTAACTAGAAAACTTACTTAACCAAATTTCTGTCAACAAAACTCTAATAGAGCAGAATGAAATTAACCCAGTTGCAAGACTAGTTATTACTAATAAACCAGATCTTCATCTTAAATTATCATTTCTGCCGGTTTCTGCAATGTCCTTTTAGTGGATTATAGTTAAAACAATAAGAGTTTACGGAATGCACTCGAACATTCAAGAAATCTCAGAGGTACTATACGAAAAATACATATATGTGGGACTCGTTTTCCGCCGTCCAAATAAAAATCGAGTTTACTCGTTTAAAATCTTTATTCAACTTAATGTTACAAACGAGTCCGACCAGTCCTGTGCTTCTGTTTGAAAGAATGTCCGTTTTTCTAACGTTTGAGTTCCGATCCCTTATCGTTCGGTGAGTGACGCCCATTACAATTAAGTTTGTTAAATATGCAGAGATGCATTTACTTATATGTTATAATCTGGAAGTAGTCCTTCGTTCGTCTGTCAATGCCATATATAAAAAAAAGTTTAGAGAAAATGGTGTCCTCATTTCCAGCACGGGTATTTATTGAACTCCTCTCGTACTACAAATTTGTATTTACATTTAAATTTATATAGTTTATTTTATTATTTATTAAGTCATGTAGTACTGAACTGGTCAATAAAACACAAAATATTTATTAACTCGAAATAATTTACTTGTGCCAACGAATAATTCAATGATGAAGTTATAAGGCTTAGTGATCGACTTTTAGAAACCAAAGAATTTAAAAATATTTTAAAATTTTCAAACGCTTTTTGTGGAACCTACTTCTTGAACTTAGTCCTAGTCGCAAATTCGTTTTTATAGCTTCTTTTTTCTAAAAATGGGTTTTTCGATATTCTAGTTAAATTTTTTTAACGCAAATAGTCAGCTGGAGGCTCACCAAGCCAAGGCTCATGGCTCTATTTGTTGAGTTCTTGGCCAGCAATTATTCCCAATGATAACCCTAGGTTAGGTTAGGTTAGGTTGATATGGTTGCCCAGGGAATGGGCACACTTGGACGAAGAAGGATTCGTCCTTTGTGATGCCATTATGGAGGGGTGAGGCGGGAGAGAAAGACCGATGGGATACAGGGAGAGGGCGGAGAGAGGTGGTGCTGGGATGGTTAGGAGCGTGCGGATTACGAACGATGACTATGTTTGCGTCAACCGCTTTATGCTGCTGATGAAATTCATCAGATTTTTAATGTCAGTGCCAGCTATATCAGCAGGCGTGACAAAGAAGTAGGAGCCAAGATGCCTAGATCTTAGCCCCGCCAGAGCAGGGCAGCTAAGGAGAAGGTGCTGAGATGATTCCACCTCATCCTCCATACATCCAGCGCAAAAAGGACTCGAGGTGATTCCAAGTCTCATGATAACTCTATAAAAAAGTGTGTGTGCAGAAGCCTTTAGTTTTTCCATATAGGTACATACGATGCAAACGACGGAAAGTGTACCTACTCGCCTGAAAATTTATTCCTTTTGATTTTGATGAAATTTGGCGAAGATAGCATAAATTGGGCAAAACGGTAGAAATAATTGTTTGGGGAAAAAGAAATTTTTATTTTTGAGTAAAATTTTCTCGCAAATGGTTTAATCTATTTTATGATCGGTTCTTAGCTGCTTGACGTTCCTACGACTACTAACGTTCCGGTCAACTTCAATTATTTCTGTGATTTTATGGACTTTTTCTATATTTTCCCTAACATCTAAAATTCCTGAACGGAATCGACGAAATCAAAATTAAACGAACTTAGCTGTTACAGTAGCGGCTCTATAAACACCATTCACAATTTCAGGGGCCTGCGCTGCATTTTCGCCTTTATCAAAGTAAAACTATAAAATGTACCGAATTTTCTATTTGTTGGCTTCTATTTTTCATACTCTCTAACTCACAACTGAATGCAACAAACAAAAAACAGCAAACGAATTCTTTTAGTGTGGTATGTTAACTTGACAACGAGCAAAAATTTCAAATTGGTTGACCGATACTTTACGAGATATCGATCATGGCTGTACCGTCTACCAAGAAAATAATGTATTTTTTTCCCCCACACAAATATTAAGGGGTCGCCGAGATAATCCTTCCTTTACACAAGTGTTTCTGTTTTTTTGTTGTTTTTGTTTAGTTCTCTGTCAAAAGAGGTTTACTCTAAGCGAAAACCAAACAAATATTTTCTAAAGAATTCTTTTTTTTTGTATTTTTCCAAGACAAAAATATTTTTAAGATAAATTCTAAAAATGGTTTTCGACACTTTATTGAATTTCGGCTTCTTTAATTCTTTTTAAAATTAGGGGTAGAAGAAAAAAGTATACCACGATCTGTATTTCAGAACTTCAGTAATTTGATAAAATTATAAAGCTTAGAGATAGACATTTAGAAACCAAAGAATATTAAGATTATTTGTTAATTTTATCAACGATTCTTATTCATATTTTAGAAGCGCCGAGTATATTTGAAAAAATATTTAGAATTTTGTATTCTGCACCACACTTATCATCTCTCAAACCGTTTCTTTTTGAAACCGTTCGTCTATTTTGAAATAATATTCTGTGAGACTGCTGTTTTTTTTTCTAAATGTCCATAAAAAGAGCTAAAAAAAAGGTGTATTTAACTTTTAGTTACTACGCTTAGATTTTTGAGTTTCCTCTAAATCACGATGACGCCTCTATAATCTCACCTTTTATTAAGGGGGTAGTATGGTTAATTCGGTGTAAAACAAGCATATTTTTCGAAATTGTTTTTGTCGACACAGTTGATTTATTCAAAATTTTAAAATTACTTCATTATAAAGTCATATTTAAAGAATATTGTGTGAAATTTTCATTGATTTTTATGAAGAAATGTGTTGGTGGCAGCGAATCTTCGCGAACGTCTCATAAAAAAGTTTTATTGCGGAACTCATTACTGGATCAACTAAAATCAAAAAACCAAATTGATTTCATCAGCTAATAAAGTTTCGCAAGTAACAACGTCGAATTTTTTTTTTTTTTTTTTTTAATTTTTTAAAGCGCTTTGAAGTCAAAACACCGATTTTTCATAAAAAAAACTTCAAAACTTTGTTGTTTTAAAATATGACAAAATTTAAAAAAAAAAAAACTCGACGTCATTACCTCGTGAATAAAGTAAATAAACAAAAAAACGAAATTTGAAAAGAATCGGTGCAGTAGATATGAATCTGCAGTGGACACCGACCGTAAAAAAGGCAAGTGTGAGAAAAACGCGTTTAAAGATTTTCGGCAGCGTGAAATCCGGTTGGAGAGGTAGATACTTAATCCTTTGTGTCTTTGTCAATTTTACTCTAATGCACTTCAAACTTTCACACAATAATCTTAAGATGTTATAGAATAATTAAAAAAAAAAAAAAAAAATGAAAAAAAAAAATACCATACTACCCCCTTAAAGAAACAATTATGGAAACTTTCAATATTTTATATTTCGTTAATAAGTGCAGAGCTAAAGCATTGGTAATAGCAATTAAAGAGTAACAAATAAAATTGGCTGGGCGCAACAGCTGGTGTGGTTCCATGCGATGTGTTTTACGCAGAATCTATGAAGCAGCACTCACGGCACAGATCTGCATATCTTAACGACAAGTAAAATATGTAAAAGGCTATTAAATTTACCATCACTTTTTTTAAGAAACGTAAAGTTGTTAGAAAAATTAAATAAATTTACAACAAAAGTTATTTTTACCAACAGTACGTTGATAAATTGCACTACGTCTTAGCGGAATAGTGCGCTCAGAATCAAAGTTCAATCGCAAAATTTTAGATCTCCAAAAAAAATTTTTTTTTTGTCGGGACGGATTAGCAAATACAACACTCAGACACAATTATGTACATTGCACTGCACTCGGGTTACCTTTCTAATTTTCTTTAAATCTACCCAACCTCCGAAGAAATCTGAGTAGATCTTGTGGTGCAAAGGAGCCAAAGTGGTCGCTTCTTAACACATCAGTGCCAAAGCCCTCAAGCGTGATTCGAGCGAAGGCTGGGCAGACGCATAGCAAGTGGTCCGCTGTCTCATTTTCCTCTCCACATGCTGGGCAAAGTGCACTGTCTGAGATGCCCACCTTTTCCATGCTTTCCCACAGAAAGTGGGCCGTCATCAGACCAACCAGCTGCCTATAGTCTCGTCTGCTTAGTTACAGGAGAAACATGAGTTTGTCCATCTGCAGCCTCCTTCAGCCTGCTAAGCTCGCTTGTGAGTTAGACTGAGCCGTTTGCTAACAGTGGCTATGATGGCTGCAGAAGGAAGTGGCGGAACGGGATCCAGGCAGAACACACTCGATCCGTAAAAGGTTTAGTATCATAAATAAATATTTTAGAATTTCGATTTACGCTGAATCCTTTTTTTACGTTGAATAAATTTAAAACTGTTTCTTTCTTTCCACAACTACAATGCCTTAAGAGTGATATGTACTCAAATACCAGACACATTAATGTATATAATAATATATATTTGATTTAATTGAACACAACAACAAACTGTGATGCGTGAACTTATAAAATTATTCAGCATTTTTGTATGATAACTCATTGTACAAATAATCTGAATACCTATTATAAATTAGTTAGATTTTGAAGTCTCCTTAAACCTTTTAATATAAATATTTAGTCAAAGAAATATTAAACTCTGAACACTTAATAGAGAAATTAGTACTTTAATGCATATATAATATGTATACCTATATTTCATGTCTTTTTCGCCCTTCTACAATTGCATTGCCTTCCCATACTCTTAGTGCCTCCCATAACCTTCGCACAGATATCAGCATTTGATAACCACCGTATCTTTCTCACAATCAACGTTAATGAACTCAAGTAGAGACTGTCATTACCGCCAACACGCACATCATTATCGCCAAACATAATTTGCTTTCAAGGAAAAGTACAACACATACTAGACCGAGGCGAGACCAGTCTGTGTTGCATAGAGCACAAATATACATAGCCTATCCACAGGCGCAGCAAACACTAAATTGCATATACATACGTTGAGCATACAAGTACTAAGTACGTGAACCTTTCATCTTGCGCATGTTTTCCTTTTATCTACTTACATTGTTATTAGTATAGATTATATTATTCACTATACTACAGTAAGCCATGAGTTTCGCAGCCTTCGAGCACAAAACACTCTTCTTCAATGTGCGACCCGCTTTGATGGCATATTTTCTGCTATGCTTATCAATTTGACACAATTTCAGCTCTAGTAGAATGTAGAAAAACTACTATTTAATAAATTTAACGATTCCATATTTTCTCTTGTCTCATAGGCTACTCAATTGAGTGTGAACGCACAAAGAACGTTTGCTAAAGAGGCGCAATCTATTTGAAGGAAAATAGTGAATGGCGTCGTGTGTTCGGTAATTGTACTGAGGCAAGGACTTTTGTATGAACATTGTGCATATGTATTTGTATATAAAGTATTGGGGTCAGCAGACGTGAATCAGGAAATAATAATTGAGCTTTCTGCTTGAATAAATTAAGTTCTTATCAAACTCAAAATTATAATAAATAATAATTCTTTAAGTTCTTATGAAACTCAAAATCAGCGCAATACTTTTAGTGGTGTGAAAAGTTGCACCAAAAATAAATTCAATTTGAACTGTTGCATCCATCATGAACCTTACGTACAGACAACATAAAAAGTGAAATAGTTTGCAATTATTCTAAACTATTTTATAATTAGAATTAGAGTAATTCTGATAATTCTAATAAAAAATTGTTACAAAACGAATTATATTACATGCAACAAAATTATCATACAGATTGGTCAGCTGTAGCGACAAAACAGGAGCATGTCTTGGAATTTTTTTAGCAAAACAACGAAATAAATCAAAGTCCCAAAAAAAGTTCTTGTTTCTAAATAACGTGAAATAAAATGGCTGCGACACAGCTTCTCTTCGATGAAACCGGTTTTTTTATGTTTGAAGTACGTGCGGTCGAACCCACTGCAATTTCTATTTAAAATTAATGGTAAAGAATTGTTTCGATTATGCAGGTTAAAAGGAATAGTACTAGCGGTACGCAAGTTTTTTTGATAAACACCTGTTAGGACCAACAAATAATATTTCACTCTACATCAAGTATTAAATTTATGTTGCTCGATGTCTTTACATAAAAATAGTAATGGTCTTCAGATAACTAGAGTAATTGAAGGTTTGATGCCTTCAGGCGTGCAGTGGCTGAATTTCACCTGTACACCTTTTTTCCAAAAGGGATATAATAGGCTTCGATTTTCACTCCCCATTGCATAAAAATATCGTAACCAATTTTTGGAACTACGTGACTTCCCTCTCACATGGATTTTCCCAAATATACAAGTGGCGCAAAATTAATCATCAATTATATTTTTGAATAACATTTCTTACTATATACAAAAAAAATATGATTTTGACTTATGAATATGTTTGTTTTGCCCTTGACGCTTACATACTGCAGTTATCTAGATCGGAAGAGACATGATTGACGTACGACATATTTGCAAAAAATATAAATCTTTCGATAGGGTTATTAATATTGCGCCGCCTTGTATACGAAATAAGTTTTATTTTTTCTTTTTTTGCTATTGAACAATTCGTGTTAATATTTCTAAATGTTTACATAAACTGGTTTATATGTATATCACATTTAGTATAGTAATAAGGAAATCGAAAAAATGTTTTCAAAAATTTCACGATTTTTGTATAGGATTATTTAAAGTAAACTGCTTTCAGTTCTTTTAAAAATTTTTAAACTTTTTTTAATTTTTTTCGTATAAAATTTACTTTCAACTAAATTTTTTACTAAAATTACTATTTTTCTAAAAAATTTAGTTTTGTTTTCTTAAAAGTTAAAATTTTTTTGTTAAAAATTAAAAATAAACTTTTTCCTCAATTTTTGTAAAACAACTCTCCAGACAACCTTCAAAGTTTGATAGTGAGATTGCCATAACTTTTCGAGTTGTATTCAAAACAGTAAAATACCTGTGTAAGATACCATTATAGCGAGCTTTGCTATGAAAATTAAGCTCAAAATCCGAGGAAAGAACAATGAAAAATAGGACAAAAAATATTTCATTCAAAAGGTAAAAAAGAAAAAAGTAATTTAAAAAATTTGAAATCAAAATATCAAAAAAGGTTGTCAAAATTAAATTTTAATTAATTAAAAAAATACTTTTCTTATTTCTGTTCTTTTTTTCTAAAACTATTAGGCGCGCAACTAAGTTCTCGCAACTTTATTCTGAAAAAATGGTTACAAGTAAATCATTGAAAGTATTGCCCATCGCTGGCTACTACTTTTTCCCATCTTTCTGGTAGATCTCGTATACCGTCGCGGTAAAACTGTTCATCTTTTGAGGCTATCCTCGGAGCAAGCCATTTTTTGATGTCTTCATATGAATGGAACTGCTGGTCAGCTAGACCATGTGCCATCGACCGGAACAGGTGATAATCGGATGGCACAATATCTGGAGAATATGGCGGGTGGGGTAGGATTTCCCATTTCAGTGTTTCCAGGTGGGGTTTAACTGGTTTGGCAACGTGAGGCCGATCGTTGTCATGCTGTACAATCACTTTTTTATGCTTCTCCGCGTATTTCGGCTGCTCGGCAGTGATGGTTTCGCTTCGTTTTAACAGTTCATAATAAATAACACCCACTTGGTCCCATCAAATACATAGCATAACCTTCGCGGCGTGAATATTCGGCCGAGGTGACGACGTAGAAGCATGACCGGGCAGTCCCCATGACTTTATTTTCTTTGGATTGAAAGAAAACTCTTCCTTTTTTGCCGCTGGAGCGGTTGTTCAACAGGCGAAAAACCGACGCTCAACATCCTTTGGTTTTAACTCATAAGAAACCCGAGTTCCCTGTTTCTGAATCATTCACAAAGCATGCAATCGCTTGGAAATGGATTGGCGGGTAACTCCAATTCAGCGCCTTCGAAGGTTTTTCGCCTTCCTTCACGCGGACGGTTGTCAACATTAAAATCACCGTCTTTGAAGCCACGAAACCAATCTCGGTACGTTGTTTTACCTAAAGCTGCATTTCCAAAAACTTTTTGTAGCTCTCGATGCATTTCAGCCGCCGTTTTTTGGAATGAAAAAGGAAAATCAACACTTCACGCAAATGACGATTATTCGGCACAAAATTAGACATTTTCACAATACCAAAAGTCACTAAATGTCACTAAAACAAAACAAAATGACTAATGTGTCGAAGCAGTTTGTTTACCATATGTCTAAGTTTGCTTTGCGACGTCTAGGTTATGTTAGAATTGACTAGCACACACTGCTGGCGACATCTATTGGCAAACAGCGGGAACTTAATTGCGCACCTAATATATTTATCCTAAAGAATGAAAGATCAAAGAATGTAGGCAAATGTGGAAAAGCACCAAAGATATTTCATTCTAAAAAACTCTAGACCTTAGTTCTCAAAACTAAATAAATCTCAAAATTATTAAATTAGTTTCACAGTTTTTCTCCTATATCTATTATTCTCTTCTTCTTTCTTATTTTCTAAAAATATATTTGATCCTAAAAAATAAAAAAAATAAAATTAATGAAAATGTTAAAAGAACCGAAAAAATTTCACTTCATAAAATGCTGTACCAAAATTAAACAAATCTCAAATCCATACTTTTTTTCAAAATATGTTCAGTTTACTTCTGCTTAATCTCAATCGTATAAGTACCTAAACCCATTTTCAGAAATATTCAAGACCATGCCCAAAGTACTAGGCTCACTTGAAATTAAACTGTTTTGTTATAAATACCTTAAGGAAGTTGTTTGTATACTTAAATTTTAATATGCCAATTTGATAGATTGGAAAATAAGAAATACGCATAAATACAGAAAGCGCCGCTTATACGCTCCTTTATTAGCATCAATAAAATGACCTTGACACCGAAAAATAAATATTTTTCTGTTACATCTTTTGCCTTTGTGCCTTTACAAACGAACATTTTTGGCGAGCAGCAAATAAACTGAAGCACTTGAAAATTACTTTCGTTATGTAAGAAAACAAAATCAAAAAATTGAATTCAATCACCTGTTGATTGAGCATTTTATTCCACGAAAAGACCAGAAAATGTTCCAAAGTCACGCAGAAGCCAACGAAGTGGCCACATAAAAGAAGCTAAAAGCCAATCAATTACATGGGCATGTGCACCTAACACCCGTAAATACATTTTGTCGCAGCGCCATTTGGGAATTGAAAAAGAAATGTCAACTTAATACAACAAATTAGGCCATTTTTGTTTTTGCTTTTTTTTTGTTTTTGGTTCAAACTTAGCGTACAAACGGTTTTATTTATTAGCGTCGTTGATATGTGCTGCAGTCAATCAAACTTTACGAAATGCCAAAAAAGTTACGTATACGCCATGCCGTATGTAGAAGACAGTGGTGGTAACATGAACAGCGGTGAACTAGAGGCTAGCACGTGCTATGTGATAACTTCTGCATCGCGAGCACAAACAAATGCACCACATATGTACACACCGGCCAGAGCAAAGTCCTGCAAAAATTCAACAAATTGTTCACTTACAGCTGTAAGCTTGAATGAAGCTCTAAATAAATCCTCTCGTATGCCCCTCAGTGATGCTTTGGCGTAAGTATTGTGACTACCCGCTGGGAATGTTTACGAAAAGTTTCAGTGAGAGTTGTTCATGAAACTCATGTATACACATATATATATATACTACATATATAACTAGGTTCACACATATACCTACATAGAAACGCCCAAATGTGCGGCAGCATGTGCTACCTCTCTCATCCACTTGTGCCCTTCGAACTTCTTCTGAGGCAATAAAAGGCCACCCGTTTGTTTGAGTGCACTTGTGATGGTAGACAAAAATGTTTTTCCCACATCGCTTGTATACTTTTTGCCTCTTTACTTGTATTCCACTTGTTGTACATGCTTGAAATTCTTCCTGTTATTGTCACATCATATGCACTCTGTTGCGTGAAATGTATGTTTTCCGTCAGACATTTCTTTTACTTGGATGTTACATAAATAGGTATACTCGTACTCGTGAGTGCACATATGAACAAAGACATATTTCGGGACAAACTTTTGCCTGCCTTAAACCCTTAAATGCTTATAAATTATGGCTTTTGTATTGTGCAAAAGTTTCACTAATTTGGGGTTAATGTAAGTTAATTAAATTTCATTACTAAAGTTTTGGGAGAAAACTTATTTTTTCGCCATTGCAACGAACCACAGATGTTGGCCGCAAATTTGCACATAGTTGAAAAATCGAGCTTTTTTGTTTTTTTTTTTTTGTTTTGGAAGGAATTTACCTATTTCAAATTCAATTTGGTTCCATCTCGTCATTTATTTGTGGTTATAGGCATTTTTGCCTTTCTTATTTTTATTTTTCATCTTTTTTTATTTCTTTACTAATAGTTGTTAGAATAATTATAATAATAGTTAGAAATTGAGAGTTTATTTAATTCTTCTTGCTATTTTAAACGAACGTAAAAAATACTAGAACTTTGTTTCTATGAAATACCGTACATGCAAGCAACTTTTTTATACTTTAAAAAATCTATATTTGTATTAGCAAAAAAGTATAGAAACACATTTTTTTTGTTATCGGAATATATTGTCTTTCATTTCATATTTACATTAATAGAGAATAATAGAGTAAGTACAAGTATTTAAAACGATTTCTAAAACATCTAATCCTTTAAAAATTTAATGACCTGCAAAAAAATCGAATTGTTGAGAATATGAAAAACTAAGTAAGCAGCATTACAATATAAAATCAATCGCGTGCATGTAGAGTTCTTACTGGTAAAGAAAAAATGTTAGATTTTGTCGCCCGTTTAATGAAATACTTCCAATGAAGTGCTTTATCTTTTGATTTGTTTGTTAGTAGGTGCCAAATCGCCAAAGTTTAAACATTTCAAATTTTTTAATATTTTTGCGTTTTTTCTTCAATTCGATAAAAAAAAAGTTGCTACCGAAAGTCTTTCAAATATGACAGCAGCTTACGACAAAAATATTCCTGCGTTAGTAACATGCAGATTTTGGCTTTGACGCTAAAAAAGTGGAGGTTTGGCTCCGAGAATAGGAAGTAAACCGAAGCATACCGACAGCTATTTTATCCAGCAAGAGTTTTGCTATGGCTGTTGTTGTCGTATTGCTTTCTTATTTGCTGTCGTAACTGATATTCGCTTGATTGTGACCACACATATTGTTTAGGATGAATGGGTAATAAATCTCATAATTTTTTTATTTTAAGTACTTTTTTTACTTTTCTTAAAGAAGTACTGAAGAAGTTGTCATTCCACAACTACAGCCAAGGTATATTCTTACGAGTGCAGTTTTTAACTATTTAACTTTTTATGCTGGCTGCTTTTCTAAATGCTGCTCGCGAGCTATCAAACTTAAATGAATAAAACATAAAACAAACAAACACCACCCAGCAGCTTAAGTAACACTCCTGATATCCTTGGTTCTCTAAGCACAAATGTTAAAGCGCGAAGATTTGGTATCATTACTCCCTGAAGATTAGTGCTCGGTACATGCATGAAAGTAATGAGAGTGGCAATTTTCAAGCGTTTTTTAGCATTGGACGTCATACAAAAGTAAAGAAACCGTTTAAGAAAACATATGTTGAGTCCCCGTAAAAATGAAGGGCTACTCTTTGCATGTCGGAAAGCTCTTTGGAACTCAAAAACGGCAAATACCATGTTTTAGTGTCATTTATAAATAAAATTAAAAATAATAAATGCAAATACTCTTTTACCCGAGGGGTATATAAATGTTTTCGAGAAAGTTGCTACTAGACCAGTGTAGTTTATCCTGCATGCTAAGGACGATTTAATTCTATAAAGGAGGGCAGAATGAGATACGAAGCGAGGAAACTTAAACCCAAAATTGTGTCCGAGATTTCTCAAAATACTTTAGAAAAGTTTGTATAGAAAGTTTTATGGACTGTGTACGGATGGATAGCATAATTTTCTAGTGCTCATTAGAAGAAGTTGCCTGATTAGTTAGCGTACCTGTCACAATACCACGTCACCTCGAATAAATTAAATGACTTACTTGTATTGAAACACAAAATGTTGCTAAACATTTTTTACCCGGAACTTTTTACAAAAGTTAGCAAATAAGTTTTAAGATGCTTTAATTTTTCGTATACCACACAAACTTTAATGGGAAAATGTTTTATTTTTTTTACAAAAACTGAATATTATGCATTTAATGTTGGATATGTTGAGCAATCAAACGTTTATTCAAGACTGAAAATTATAAAAGGAGTACAATAGTTCATATTCTTCATCTTATGCAATAGTACTTATTCATTCTATGAGTACAATAGTTCATTCTTTGTTCCCATTAGGAAATATTTCAACTTTGATCAATCATTACAAACTAATAT
>JAYXIM010032207.1:0-157950 GCA_037575425.1 Anastrepha fraterculus
TGTACACCGCTCTGACAACTGGTGGTATATCTGACTGTGGCCAGTGCTTACTTCCTGAACTCTATATAACGATGGTCCGACAGGGAATCTTTATCGAGTACTTTCCAACCTGTGATATGATCTCATATTTTATAGTTAGATAATGTCATATCAATCACTTCCTGCCTTCTGCTGGTCACAAAAGTCGGACTGCTGCCAACGTTCTGTATGAGCAAGCGAGATGACAGAATGAAGTCCATGAGTTCATGCCCCCTGAAGTTATATTTTGTGCTACCCTAGAGTGTGTTCTGTGAATTTGCGTTACATCCCACAATTAGAACTAGTCGCATGGACTCAGCATATCTTACAACATATACTCGTACAACAAGATAACATCGACAACTGAGATGACACGAAATTTGAAAGTGATCGGAAAGAAAAACTATGCTGCGAAATATAAACTATGATAGTCGAATCGACTAACATTAGTTCTCTATGGTTACGCAGTTTTGTTGATATTTTAAGATTTCGGCATGCAATTTTTATGGTCTTGTTTTCGCATTCTTTAATTACGGAATTTTTTCATTATTTTTTCTTTGACATTTTTAATTTCGGATTTCTACTTATATACATAACTAAATACAATGAAGTTCAGTTGAGAAAAGTAGCTGCACGCACTTACACATACACTTATAAACTACTTGTATAGGTAATTCCCCTTTTCTGAAACCCCAAACAAAGTTCAATATCTATTAAAGTTGCACTCCATATTCCACTTCGATAATTTACAACCATCAGCAATTGCACTTTTCCAAAGGTCTTTGAAGTTTCACAATAGTTAATTTAATGCAGAAACAGAAACCACAAAATTTATCCTAATCAAAGCTTAAGTAATTATAAAGTTGTGAAAATTTACTGGAAAATTATCGCACTATCGCATAATCCACAATTGATGCTTATTGTGAGTGATTAATCAATTTAGATGCAAAACGACGAAATAAAAAAACATTAAATTTATCTACAATAAAATAATTAATTTCAGTTGTCGTGTTTGTGCCCGAGCTTTAATTTATAAATTCTGGAAATTTCAAAGTTTTAAATTGCAACCAAATTCATACAAAACCAACAAAAAAGTAGAAAAGCGATCAGTGGAAATAAATTACTAAGTGAATTAAAACAAACAGCCAAACCAGCAACACTTGGTTGCAAACAATTTACATTAGCATATACTGAGTACTGTTAAAACAACAACTTGGATAATAAAACAACAACAACATATACCAGCAGCAATTTACAATTGTGCAATTGATATCGCTTTGATGCCAATTAGCCAGATTGCCAGCTAAAACGCTGCCTGACTAACAGCCTCTGTGGAGCCACTTAACAGCAAACAAAACTATAAAGTAAATACAAGAAAAAACAACGAGAGTAGTCCAAATAAAAACAGCAACTTCAACTTCAATATGGATAGAGTAATTTTCGCCAGCTCAGCTATTTGGTGAGTAACCAAAATCATTGAATTTACACCTCTTTAATTATTGTGGCAATTAAGTACACTAAGACACAAAAGTTTTAACTAAACAAAAATTGATAAAATTTGTGTTAGTGCAAGGTTCAATTTTTAATTGAGGTTTATATAAATATTATAAATTATATTTAAACAGTTTAAAACTTATATAAGTTTTCATACTTCAGAAAAAAATTTAAGATTTTCATTTTACTTCTTAAATAATTAGTTACTTTTTATATTAAATTTAATTGCATACTTTTTTGTCAAAAATTAGTAGTAGCCTTTAGAGAGTTTTAAAATAATTATTTTCTGCTCCTTTAATGATAAATTGGTACACCTGTGACTCTATTTAGCACTTCAACATCCTCCAAAAATCTTTTCTTTATAGGTTTTTACAGTGATCATATTAATTCTTTATTTGTTTATAAGCCATGTCGAGTTGACTTGTCAGTGTATTTTTTGTTCAATCGAAAGAGCCGATTATCGTGTAGAGTGATAAAATGATTTGTTTTGGAAGATTTATCAGCAACATACAGTCTGTCTAATGGAACTGTGACTGGAAAATTGCAAACTTACATCCTCATTCTCCATTGCGAATGAAAGGTCAGACGAACGAATCGTCTCCAGACGATTTCGTTAACCATTGACATTCCCTTCTTTGTTCGCCAACGCTTACGTTATAGCAGGATGTGAGTTCGTCTCAGCATTTGTCATATACATACATACGTGGTTACCATAACAAAAACAGTATTATTTTCAAAGATTTTTTTCTTTTTTAAGCTAAGTTTTGGATATTTGGCAGTGCTGGTCTGCATAATTTATATAGCTACTAATTTCTTTATAAATATTGGGTTGGGGAAATTTGAAATTTGAAGCTTTATTTAACGTACTTAGAATTATCCGATTCAAGTCAAATATGCCCCGTTTTGTTCGCAAACTTGTTGCCATTTAGAAGGCAACTTCATTATCCCCCCTTTATAAAACTCCCCTCCTTATTTGCAAAAAACTCAGACAACCAGTTTTCGGAAGGCTCTTTTGAGGCCAACTTGGTATCACCAAGGGCGTTTGCATGGACCGGAAGAGATGATAGTCACTTGGTGCCAGGTCCGGACTATATGGTGGGTGTGATAGGACATCCCATCCGAGCTCCCGTAGCTTCTGGCGGGTCATCAAAGATGTGTGAGGACGAGCGTTATCCTGGTGGAACACAACACCATTCCTATTGACCAATTCTGGCCGCTTCTGGTCAATCGCCTGCTTCAAACGGTCAAGTGGCTCACAGTAGAGGGCCGTATTAAGGGTCTGGCCATAGTTGAGCAGCTCATAGTGGATAATTCCCTTTGAATCCCACCAAACACAGCAAAACCTTCCTGGTGGTCAATCCGGGCTTGGCGTGGTTTGGGCCGGCTCGCCGCTTATCGACCACGATCTTTTTCGCTTGGCGTTGTCGTACGTTATCCACTTTTCATCGCCAGTCACCATCCGCTTCAAAAATGGGTCAAGTTCGTTCCGTTTGGGCAGAGAATCGCAAGCGTTGATTCGGTCCAAGAGATTTTTTTGCGTTAACGCGTGTGGCTCCCAAACATCCAGCTTTTTTTGGAATCAAATCTTTTTCAAATGGTTCCAAACGGTTTTGTGGTCTAAACCTAGTTCCTAACTAATCGAGCGAATGCTCACATGCCGGCCTCTTTGGATAATTTCAACGATTTTATCAGCCTCTACGACGATTTGCCTATCAGTACGGGGTGCATCTTCGACATCTACTACACCAGAACGAAATCGATCGAACCAACGCTGTGCTGTGCGAATCGTTACAGTATCAGGCCCATAAACTTCACAAATTTTTGCCGCCGCCTTCGTTGCATTTTTACCTCTAAGGTAGTAAAAACGTAAAATATGACGAATTTCTTGCTTGGTGGACTCCATCTTTGACGCGCTATAACTTAAGACTGAAACCTACGATCACAACACTGTCAAAGAGACACTTGTAGTAAAGATTATCGTCTTCAAATCGCCGTTTAGTGTGACCCGATGCCATAAGTACAACGCAAGATATGTTTAAATGTCGCGCTCAATTGACAAAATACGACATTACTTTTTCCCCAACCCAATATAAACGTTTCTTTACAAACGCGTTTTCTTGTTTTCATTATTCGCGTTTCTAGGCCTATGGATGTTATTGTTGATAGTGTAGATGTTTGTCGATCTTGGTTTAGGTCATGGCGATGTTGGCTATAGTAAAATTACTGTTATTTGAATTTGACATTACTCTTCGTTGTTTTGTCTATTATTCATCAGAGGGAATGTTATTTTTTTACGTTATAGCCTCAACTGTTTCCGTCTAATTTTGATTTTCGAATTGTGGAATACAAATAGGCGAACGATAGGACTCTGACACGAAACGAACCTTCGTTTCGAAATAGGGAATAATGGCGCAATTGTGCAATTTGTTAGTTTTGTGAAAAATTTAGAAGTCGAAAACGTTCATAAATAAATGAATGCAACGGTAAGCTGAAGTTAAGACCGTTGACGTCTTACCTGAACTAGGTAAAAAATTGCCCTCCTAACTAAGATCAGGAGAACATTGATTTTTTCGTGACAAATCCGAATATATCGTGGCGTGAAGTTGAATCAGCTTTAAGGAAAAACAGTGTTAATGTATGCAAAGGCATGATGCGAGGACCTGTACGTGCTGAATACCGCAAATCTCGGAGTACATTGAAAAAAGACTTGCATGGGCAAAGGCAAATTCGGAACAGAATTGGGCAAACGTAAGATTCACAGACGAAACTTGCTTTTGGGCGAATAATTGCATACGTCGGTCCTGGTGTACTGAGGATAATCGACAACTTCAACTTCAATCGAACTGTTAAGCATCCAATTAAGTTTTATATTTGTGGCTCTTTATTCGCAAAATGAATTGACCTTCAGTCGTCTGATAACAACTTGATTGATATACTGTATTGCGGCCGCTGTAGCCGAATGGGTTGGTGGGTAACTACCATTTGCAGAAATGAAGAAAAAGTGTTTTCTAGTAGCGTTTGCCCCACGGCAGACTATGCAAGCCTCCGAGTGTATTTCTGCCAAGAAAAAGCTCCTTGGTTTCGCTGCTTGCTGGCGTCAGTTGGTGAAACTGAGTGCTGCAGGATATGCCTCACTTGGTCTCCTCAACGTAGATAAGGTCTTCCTCTTCCTCGTCGTCCACCTGTGCCTACCCTCTCGAAGAACTGTCGTGTTGGAGCACTGTCGTTCATCCTCGAGACATGGCTAAGCCTGTTCAGAACCTGTATTTTAATACAATTCACTATGTCCACATCTCGGTATAGTTCTAATAGTTCGCTGTTCCATCGGGTACGGAACTCATTCGCAGCTATGCGCAGGGCACTAAAGATTTTTCGGAGATTTTTTCTCTCGAACGCTCCCAGTGCTCTGTCATCAGTTGTCGTCATCGTCCAAGTTTCTGCCCGTTGCGTCAAGTTCAAGCCCATTTTGTCTAGGCTCACCATGTGGCTTACTGATCTAGTTTTCCTGACCAGCATTAACCGACGTCGCTATTTACTCATATGTATGTATGTATGCATATATGTATAAAAAATATGCGATTCTTCACATTAATTTTTGGTCTCAAGAGCCTATTACTGAATGCGGTACCTCTTCTATATATGAATGAAATGCTTTCTTGCATATATTGCGGTTTTTAATGTTGATTCATTCAAATCGTTTTCATATTAAAACAACACATGTTTTGAAAGTTGAGTTACCCAACATGAAACCTATGCTAGGCTGAAAGCTAATGTTGCTGTCATAATGCGCTCAACAACACAGTTTCGTGCAAGTTATAAAAGTGTTCACGAAGTTATGACCCATCGTAAACTATTACAACAATAACTGATTAGAAATCAGTAATTAATTTCTTCATTGTTGGTAGTGGCTGCAATGCCATGAAAAAATGTCTGGCTGGAAATATGAAAAAGTGGAAAATATCATTATACTTAAATGCATACTTTTTTAGCTCACTGTATACCTGCACACTGTATACCTGAGTAAAATGTGTATCTTTCATTAAAAATGTGTTAATGTTGGCTTAAGTTTGTGTTAGGCTATTTTGCCTTTCAAAAATCAAATAACCTTTGGATTGTTGGTTTATTACAATCATAACTGCATAGCACGATTTCATTGTTAGTTCCTTTGAGTGAAGGCTTAGTAAACACTACAGCAAATTTTTAAAATTTTGAAAGTTTATTCAGAAGTTCAAATTAATAGTAGAAAAAATATTAAATTTCACTCCAGTGATAGATATGCATATATATATAAAGGGTGTTTTTTTTAGAGGTTAGGTTTTCAAGATGAAATAAAACGTATATAATTTAATGTTATGGCCAAGAATTTAGCTTTATTATAAAGATAAGGGTTTGCCATTATGTTTTAAAAATGATTTCGGGCAAGTGGCCGCCGCGGCTGGCTCGAATAAATTCCAGCCGAGAGGCTCAATTTTCGACCACTTTTTGCAGCAATTGGGGCCGTATGTCAGCAATAACGCGCCGAATATTCTCTTCCAAGACGTCAATCGTCTCGGGCTTATCTGCGAAGACAAGCGACTTCACATAGCCCCACAAGAAATAGTCCAGCGGTGTTATATCGCACGATCTTGGAGGCCACGCCACAGGTCCACGGCGCGAGATAATGCGCTCACCAAAAGTTTCCTTCAATAAATCGATTGTTGCGTTGGCTGTATGGCATGTAGCGCCGTCTTGTTGGAACCAAAGGTCGTCCACATCAACATCGTCCAATTCAGGCACGAACAAGTCATTAATCATGGCTCTATAGCGCTCTCCATTGACTGTAACATTATGGCCGGCTTCATTTTTAAAGAAATATGGACCAATGATTCCCTCTGCCCATAGAGCACACCAAACAGTGACTTTTTGAGGATGTAACGGCGTCTCAGCAATGGCTTGTGGATTATGTTCACTCCAAATGCGACAATTTTGCTTATTGACATACCCATTCAACCAAAAGTGAGCTTCATCGCTGAACAAAATTTTCTTCGATGCGTCGCGCGAACCGAACCATTATTTTCCTAATAAATTTGCACGATTTGCAAACGTTGTTCAGGTGTAAGTCTATTCATTATGAAATGGCAAACCAAACTGAGCATAAATCAAGTGACAGCTGTCAAAAAGACCATCTACGAAAAAAGTAGTGCCAACTTGAAAACCTAACCTATACGGTTCCCCAACTCATGATGTGTTAGTCGAACTCTCTTCATAGGTTAGGACTAAATTTCCGTCTGTCCATCTGATTTTACAAGCTTGGACTCTCTTTGTCTATGATGTTGACTGAATTTATTTTAATTGTAGGTATTTCAATTTAAGGGGCTCAAGCACTAAGACGACAATACAATGGCAAACCCAGGCATAAATATAACCAGTATGCAAACCCAACCATAACTTCTATTATTCTTCTTGATTGGCGCGATAACCGCTTAAGCAATTTTAGCCGAGTTTAAAATACTAAGTTAAGGCAAGTTCTTCTTCACCGGAACTTTCCAACACAAAAGAGACAGCTTTTTCCTTCCAGCTGGCAACGCATCGAATATCTCACAGCCGGAGCGTTTGAATTTCGAATGACTTGACCTAGCCAACAGACTCTCCGGATCTTTATTCGCAGCATGCCGCCGCTCTATTTATGTCGCCGTAAAGCTCATACAACTCATTATCCCATCGCCTGCCAACTGCAAGGTTCCAAAAATCTTCTACAGCATCACTCTCAAAAACAATCCAATGGAGGTCTCATCGCTCTATCAGATACACTTTATATTTTAATGGCTTGACGTACATAAGTATTTGAAAATACCTCAAGAATTGTGGGAACCTCGTTTTGAAAGTTTCAAGTATTACTGAACATAGTCTAATTTATTGATGAAAATTAAATCAAATTTGTTCTTTAAGTATATTTTATCCTTAAAATATTAAATTAAAAAAAGGAGATCCACAGACATATTACTTTAAATCTCTTTCATCTCATACAATTTAGTTTAGTTTTTCGCAAAAAATTATTGCAAGACTCGTTGTCTGCAGGAGCTGCCCCTTTTAAGCAAAGTTACTCCAGTTTAGTAATAATGATAAACCGAAATTTTATAAAGCGAGCGGTGTCACATCCATTTTCCCGTTATATGACTTAATAATACTTGACTTTAACTTAACTTGCACTCCATCTCCTCTAGATCCGACATAAATACATATTATTGAGATCGGACTAAATTTCCGTCCATCCATGTGACGTTACAAGCTTTAACTCTCGTTGTCTATGAGTTTACTTGATTACAAAAATTAACAGACAGCTCTAATAAAATTATACTACATAAAAAGCGAATTTAGCCCTACTTAATTTTTACGAAATTGATTTTTTTCATCATAGGAACTAGAGCAAATTTTCATTTTACTATGTAGTCATTGCATCACAAGTATGGCGATAAAACACTACTATTTTCCGCTGTCTGCTTTTTGTTTTTTTTTTTTTGGTTTTTAGAAATGAAGCATTTAATTGTAAATATATGTATATCACCTTTTAGAGATTTGTAATTTCGTTCGAATCTCATCTTTCCAGTGCAGACATTTGGCTCTTCTTTGTAATCGCTGTATATACTTTAAAGTCTTCTTAACTTCTTCTATCTATATAATCTCGCTGTAACAGAATTTCTTTATTTTCGATGTAAAACCGGCAGCGATTAGCATTCAAATGATTGTGTCTCTTTTGTCGGCGGAAAATTCAACAAACGATGCCTTGAATGGAACTAAGTAATGTATAATTGCAGTGGCAGATCACTATCGTACGCACGACATAAGTATGTGCATACATACACACGCACACATACTCGTACACTCCAAATAAACCTGCATACGCTTCTACTTCAGCTTAGCTTAAAGCGAAATTAGCATTTTAAGTGGTTAGCGGCTTTTTGTTGTTTACATTGTTTTCGGAACTTTCCTCTCGTTGCTGCGTTTTTATCTTCTTTTCCATGGGTGAAGTGACAGCCAAAATTAGATGCGTTTTGGCTGGAACATTTTTTTTGTTTCACTCACAATGGATGTAGTGCCGAGACGCGGCAGCCATTATTGGCATTCAAGTGCTGCCAACGAGTGTTGTTGTCTAGTTGAAGAACATTTAAGGATTCATTGGAGTTTGCTGCATGACTAAGGTGAGGGGAAGAATACTGAAGCTGTGGCTTTCATTAGTCATTTTGCCAAGCTGTGTGATGAATACGTACTTTGGCATCGATACAGAATGCCGGGCGTATTGTTTGGTACATTAGTGCATGAGAGATAAGAGCATTTGACGTTTTTTATATGACATTGACATATAGTCTTCCATACTTTAACATATTATTCCGCAAACTACGTAAGCACTACCAGTTTTTACGAACTGTAGGGATATATAATACAATCAATTCAAAATCTGTATTTATTTAAAAAATTTCACAGAGTGTTTCCATTACGCCATACTCAGTTCTAGCATTGCAAATAAGGAAAATTTTGACCTAACACACAGATTATCCACCAAATATCAACCCCAACGGCGTAAAATGCTAATCAGTGCGTTCAGTCACCATATTTGTTCACGCCTCTCTTTAATAATTCATCGTTCATAATACTTTTATTTAAACAAAAAACAATAATTATTTCAATAAGTTAATCATTTATATATTCCCCATTGCTGTTTACAGCCTCTTCCTACCTCTCGACCAATTTGTTGATGCCGTTCCCCTAAAAATCACCTGGTCTGGTGTCGAAGAAGTTGTTGATCCAGGTTTTAAGAACCTCTTTGTTATCGAAGTTTTGACGGGAAAAGTTAGGGAAAAGATGGTAATAAGTCGGTGCAAGGTCCGAAAATACGACGTATGCTGAAGGATCTCTCATTCCAACTCTTAAAGTGCGACTTTGACTACTTGTGCAACATGGGGCCTGGCATTTCGTGAAGGAGTATGGTTAGACCATGTCGATCAGGTCTTTTCATTTGAATGGGCAATGAAGAGCTCCTCGTTGACCGTGGCATTCTTTTCGAGCATTTCCTTGGCAACCATGCCCTCCTAGTCCACCAAACACATATTGTGATCTTCTTTGGATGAACATCCGCCTTGAGTCTCGGCTACGAAGTATCTCCTGGAGCCACTTTTTTCTTTGCTTCATATTGATATATAGGCAGTATTTCTCATCATCAGTGACAATTCGGTACAATGAGCGCTGTTTGTGATCGCGTGTCAGGTAAGACGCCGAGAAGCAATTTGAAGGCAATTTTCTTTGTTTTTTTCGTTGAGCTCGCGAGGCACCCAGGCTCCCAATTTTTAGATAAATTTCGCTGAATGAAGGTGATACAGAATCGTTTTTTGATCGCAGTTAATTTTTTCCGCCAATGCGCGACTGGTTTGGCGATGGTTCTCCTTCTAAAGTGATTTGAGACGTTCTTCATCGAATTCAGGAGGTCTCATCACCTCTTTTATGATTTAAGTTTTTTCTTTAATCAAAAATCGTTATTTAGCGGATGATCTCGAAAATATAACGACAGAAAAAAGTACAGACTTTCGGATTCAGCGAAAAGTTTTGGGGGAAATTGGACACTTCCATTGTTGGATACAAAAATTATTGGTTTTTTATAAACCTGCACGATTTAGGTGTTTTTTCCAAACAATTTTTTGGGATGGGAAATAGGATTGCAATATGTTGGCACTTTAAAATTTAATATTTTTGGGGAAAATTTCACTAAGTTTGGTTGGGTCAATGTGCATATTTGAACATAACATAAATCTAAAGGAATTCTGCTGTGAAACTTTCAGAGATTACTGGGCATCATAGTCTCAGCTATTAATGAAAAAAATAAAAAAATCTGAGAAGGAGTGTTTTCGTTAAAGTCCAAAAATCAATTTTTTTCAGTAAACTTGCTGTTTATAGTAGAATATTTTATCCCCAAAAGTAAAAGTAAAAGTTTATGAAAATACTGAAATAAATCTGAAAATTATTTTTTTCTTCTAATTTTTACTTCTCGCGTATACTTGAGCCTACAAATTAACCAATTTTTTCAGAAATATTCAAGACCATACACAAAATGCTTGGATCTTTTAATATAGAATCACTCATCTGCATGCAGAATCTGCTATGGTAGAATATGTCGAGTGCTTAAACCACCTATGAATTTCGTTCCTGCGGCTCTAATTTATTTTAAGTACATCATAAAAATGGCCCCCAAGTGCTTAGATTTTCTAAATATTCAAAGCTAATCAAGTTGGTGATTACAGAGAAAAACTTTAGACTGTTCTGCTCCCATTAGGGTAACCCAAAGGAGAGGACTGTCGTTTCTCTTGGCTGCCCAAGTCCCCAAATCAGTGGTTGACCACAATCGAAATGACACTATTTTCAAATATAACGGATATCTATGTATTCGAAAATATTAGAAAATTTCGCGTTTGTTATTGCAGTAGTGCAAGCACCCACATGCAAATCCGTACACGTACTTGCGTAGCTGTGCATGTATGCACCCAAAAAGTGCACTTGTGCATTAAACTTTATGCGGCAGCAGTTTTTGTTTATGCAACGATTGCCCTATTTTTAAAAATAGCACAGATCGACTCCAGACGTTTGTACACACGAGCATAAGCCTACTGAGGCGAAATATTTTCCACTACGCGCAAAACATTGAGAAAATATCTTCAGCAAATTGGTGACGCTTTGAAAAGCCAAACAATAGATTTCTTCTTCAATACAGTCGTACAAGTAAAAAAAAGGGAAATGAATATGGTTTTTCGTGCTACTAAACCTCAACTAAAAATATTCCCATTCTGTGATGTGAAAATTTCATTTTGAAACTGAAAAGAAATATGAAAGAAAAGAAGCTCGTCGTGTGTCAGTACTAAATGCCACTGAAAAAACCCCAAACTTATTGGAAAGCAAAATAAAATGTTAATTTATTATATTCAAATAAGCGTCTTTGCGGTGGAAGAGCCCCAACTTCACTGAGAGCCAAAAAAGGTACAATGCACAAATCAAACATTTAAAGTAATGATGATTTTTTCTTTCGTGGGATATGGATATGCACCTTCTTCACAATGGACTTAGAAGGTCACACTTACTGAAATCGGAGGAAAATAAAAACAAAGTCTTCCTAAAGACAATGATCATTACTTGTCAAAAAGTTTCTAAACAGGTACAGAATTTTAGTGTTAGACCTTCCATCTTATTCGCCAGATCTTGCAATGTGAGAAACTAGTATGTTTTTTTTCTGCATTAAAAAAAGAAGATATGAGAGACAAATAGCAGATAGAAGAATATCTTCAGAAAAATTAAAGATTCACTCGGAGTCCACAACTATAACTGGCAACAAGTGCATGGGTGCCTGCAAGCGAGTGCCCCGTCCACTTATTTGAAGGCAGGAGTAGTTTGAAGTGTCCTATTTCACTACTAGAAAAAATTACGTTGTCTGACACCTTATCTGGTAACAAACTGCTCGGAGAGAATAATAGCATTTCTGTTGGATCTCTTAATATTGTTTAACTTCATTCAGACGCGGCATACGAGTATAACTCCTTTTCTTGCTGTCAAAAGTGGCTTTAACCTTCCGTTGGGCACCCGGGTAGTCTGGGCATATTAACATATTTCTGTTATAGCTAGCGAGGGCGCCTGGTTTTAGAAAGGATCACTGATCAGGAACGGAAAATACCAGACCCGGATGCCCAGCCGAAGGTATTAAAAAAGGTGTCCTGTAATAAATAAAAGACGATTTTCTGTTTGATAACCAATGCTGGAGAACCGGCACGTTGTATTGTCGAATATTTATTGATTGATCATCAAGATATGGTCGAGTTTTTATACTTATTTTACTTATTTCTACATATTCTATATATAACACATGTTTACTTAACGTTTATTTAACAAATTTTAGCAACAATGAGAAATGCAATTTGATTCCACTGAGTGTGCGGGCAAACAATTTAGGCACATGCCGAAAAATGCTTGTTGTCAGCTTGTGCAGCTCATGCAATGATCCTTAGAAATATGAAGCATGCATTAATTTAATTAAAAACAACTGAGTATACTACGTTAGGCATATTAAACTTATAATCATACTACAGTCCAACGGTGGGCTACAATATGCAAAGAGATGGTGAGTGCCGATGTTTCTTTCGTTGGTGTTTTTCTAGGTATGGCGTATTGTAAATATCTGGCTGATTGTTGATTTTCATGTCTACAGTTTCACTGAATAGGTCCAATTAGTTGGTTGATGGCTTCAGTTTTTTGCGCTGTACTACCGATGGGACCTTATGAGAGATGGTTAGAATGCTAGTTTCACAAGAGTTAACTTAGATTGCTGGATCACTTTTTTATGGTTTGGGCAAGGAACACACTTAAATTCCGATCGATAGGCAAGCATTCATGCAGCTATATTTTAATAGAAGGATGTACTATTGCTATTCGCACTTCGTCATGGTTGGGACGCGGTACGACAGTACCGTCGTCAACGATTGGTGGTATCGGGAGTATTTCTCAGCCATATCTATTTAGCAGGAGCAGCCCTTGAAACAGGGTCTCAACTGAGGCTTTGTTTTATTTTCCATTGTTTTACGTCGCGGGTCCCAAGCTCAACGCACAGCGTCACTCTTTGGGAATTAAACTTCTTATACATATTTATATAGTGAGCAGCTTGCTCTTAGACATACCCAGCTTAATGAATTCTTAAACCGAAAAGCTTCACTTCTTTCTGTCGTGTCCTATGCCTCCACGGGTTGGCTACCGCATCTCATACAAAGATTGCTCACGATTCGAAGGGAGTAAGGATCAGGTGGGACGCAAGAGTCGGGATGGAGCATTTTCGCATAACTATAACTGTATAGCCAGAAGTACCACTATACCCCATTGAAATCCAGAAGGCTTATGGACTAATAAAAGATATACATATTTAACTGATATCAACTATTTCTGATTGGATGATGATGCGGAACCAATCTCCGGAAATTAAATTAGATCGTCTTCTATTCATTGATATAATTTAACGAACTTGTTGTATATTATCCCTTATCCCTCCCAAAAACTCTCAATGGTGCGCAACTATGTACATACAATTTTTAAATCTGAAAAAATGTCAAAAATCGGTTCATTGAGAAAAAACATTAATAATGGAAAGACCTTCTTTCCATTTTTTCCGTAAGCCTACATTGATTTATTAGGGCGTCTAATACTCTGCTTCACAGAAATGTTATAAATACTTAGCTCTCACTTATAGAATTTTTCGAATTCTTGTTTACGTATACCATAATTTAGGTATCTTCTGATTGTATGTGGCATCGCAAGAAATCGTAGGAGTATATTCGCATATTTCAAATGTTTTTTTTTTGTTCTTTCCGGCGGCGGTTGAACTTTTACTCTAATTTAGCAGTTGTTTTCCTTCTGCTCCTACGCAATGGTCCGCTGCCAAATCAGTATAGTCGCTGCCACCTCAACGAACTATTATATATTAGATATTTTCTAAATAACTTTTTCCACCTCTTAGCACTTTTTGGCTGCGTTGATGTACTACCGCAACCACTTTTGGCAACCATCAGCAGACGCCAACCACCGGCCGGAGGCATTGCCATCAACGCGCTCACTATGACAAATATGAATTGCAAATCTGTAAACTTGGCGCTTAGCCAGCAATTTTGAATTCACTCAGAAATTGTCATTATTCATTAATGCGAGTGCTATGAGTGTATGTGAGTATGTACGTGCAAATATGTTTGGATGCTTCTACAAATTTGTGGAAAGGGAAATATTTTATTTATGTACTTACACTTACACCAGGCTAAGTACTGTGCAAGCATTACATTTTTCTCCAATGAAAACTTACTACGTTCCAAGACCTGTATTTATGTGTGTATGCGTGTGTTGGTGTACGCACAGGGTGGTCCATATAGTGTTTTTTTTATTAAATCAAAAGTTATTCTATGTAGGGAACACTTCTCGAACCTGCTAAATAATGATAGATGCGCATGTCATAGAGAATGCGAAGACCCCGATACCCCAATGGCTGACGACAGAATTGTCGTTCCGCTACCCGACCATGACGAGGTGAGAATAGTGATAACGCGGCTAAAGAACAACAAAGCTGCGGGCGCCGACGGACTGCCGGCTGAACTATTCAAACATGACGGCGAGGAGCTGGTAAGGTGCATGCATCAGCTTCTATGCAAAATATGGTCGGATGAAAGCATGCCTGCCGATTGGAATTTAACTGTGCTCTGCCCAATTCATAAGAAGGGTGATTCTGCAATCTGTGCCAAATACCGCGGAATTAGTCTTCTAAATGTTGCCCATAAGGTTTTAGCGAGCGTATTGTATGAACGGCTGAAGACCACCATAACCAACTGATTGGACCTTATCAGTGTGGCTTTAGACCAGGAAAGTCTACCATCGACCCAATATTTACAATACGCCAAATCTTGGAAAAGACCCATGAGAGGAGAATCGACACACACCATCTTTTCGACGACTATCAAAGCTGCATTCGACAGTACGAAAAGGAATTATCTGTAAGCCGCGATGTCTGATTTTGGTATCCCCACAAAATTAATACGGCTTTGCAAGATGACGTTGCTCAGCACCAGCAGCGCCCTCAGAGTTGGGAAGGACCTCTCCGAGCCGTTTGATACCAAACGAGGTTTCAGACAGGGTGACTCGCTGTCGTGTGACTTCTTTAACCTAAAGTTGGAGAACATCGTACGAGCCGCAGAACTTAATCGCTCAGGCACAATATTTTATAAGAGCGTACAATTATTGGCGTATGCCATGGTATTGATATCAATATCGGCCTTAACAACCGTTCTGCCTTCTCCAAACTGGATACAGAGGCAAAGCGAATGGGTTTGGTGGTGAAAGAGGACAAAACTAATTACCTCCTGTCTTCAAACAAACAGTCGGCGCACTCGCGTATCGGCACCCCCGTCACTGTTGACAGTTATAATTCCGAGGTTGTAAAAGACTTCATTTATTAGGAACCAGCATTAACACCGATAACAATATCAGCCTTGAAATCTAATGGAGAATCTCTCTTGCCAACAAGTGCTACTTTGGACTAAGTAGGCAACTAAACAAAACTAACACTCTACAAAACTCTCATCATATTCGTCCTAACGTATGGCGCGGAAGCGTGGACGATGACAACATCCGATGAAGCGACACTTGGAGTGTTTGTGAGAAAGATTCTGCGTAAGATTTTTGGACCTTTGCACGTTGACAACGGCGAATATTGCAGACGGTGGAACGATGAGCTGTATGAGCTTTACGATGACATAGACATAGCGCAGCGAATAAAGATCCAGCGGTTACGGTGGCTGGGTCATGTTGTCCGAATGGATACAAACGCTCCGGCTCTGAAAGTATGCGATGCGGTACCAGCTGGTGGTAGGAGAGGAAAAGAAGATCTCCCAATCTCGGCGATGTCAATTGGTCTTCCCGGAGTTGCGCTTTGATGCCATTAGGAATTTTTCGAGTTGATTCATTAACGTTTCAAAGCCTTAAGGCGAATATCGAGTAAACTATTCGTGGAATAGAGCCAGCAACCGTCACCAAGGCCTTGGAAAACTAAGTTAACAGGATTACCTGGTGCAAAGCCAGCTTATGGAGCCACGCGAATGAAAGCGTGTTCAATAAATAATGGCAAAGTTTGCTCTTACGAATAAATCAATAATGTACCAAAAACAAGTAATTTCAGTTAATTGTTTTTGAATATTTAAAGAGAAAGATATGAACCACCCTGTACAGATTCGCTTGCCTATTTTCAATGAAATTTTATAATGGATGGGCATGGAAATAAGCTTTTGGATTAATGTTAAGCAGTTGGCATACAAATTAATGAAAAAGTAATATCGCACAATATTGACTGATTCAGATCGATTATCCCTCCGCTTTTTTTTGTGCTTATAGACATTATTTACCCTACATATCAGCGTTGCTTTCCAATAATTTTAATGAGAAACATTTTCATAGCCGAAATGAGCTCCAAGGTTTATGTTAACTGCCGATAAGTGATTGTTATTCGGAAAAAAAAAATGAAATGGCATCTTATAGGCTTTAGTCCGATCTGCGGCATATTTACCAGGTCTAATGCCACACTGAAAAGGACCAAGCAGTTAATTGATGATGGGACTCAGTTATTCATATGGTACTGTCGATGAAATCTTATAACCTGTTTTAAAAAGGAAAGTCTCTTGCCACTCTAATGTCTGCCATCCACGCAAATGATGGTACGATTTAAGCTATGAAAAAAACTCATTTACTTGAATTCTTTTTACTTTCTGTAATTAAAAGATAGTAAATGGACCACGAGATCCAAATCCATTATCGGATATTGAGGAACGCATTGTTAAAATTGGTTTTCCAATATCGGATGATGGAGGTGATGAACGTGAATCGAACTGATTTAAGAAGTCAGAACAAAACTTACTTAGTAAACACGTCGTAGTTTAGTTTGGGCTTTTACTTCAGGTCAACAAAGCTGTCCTGCTCCTTCTATTGTCAGAAGAATGATGAGAAAACCATGATCTCGAAAATCTGGATCTCATTCGGAAAGACTTTTTGAGCTAGAAAAAAGCAAATATAAAACAAAAAAGCAACATATTGGAGCCACGATAGAAATTTCTGGAGAAAAGCTATATGAATAAAAAAAGCTCCAGTAAAAAATTATTTTTTATTCAACAAAACTCTTCATGGGGTTTTTGAGATGTTGGCCCAAATTAAGGAAGACCCCAATTTGTTCGTAATTCGCAAAGGAATTGAAACTGAATTACTTACGAATTAGGTATTTCGCTCTCAAATTTTGTATGGCGCATTATGTAAGCGGAGGTAGCCGCAGAAAGCAGTGGATCGGTTGCTTACTTCTGCTGTAATATCTACTCCGACAGCCAAGCGGTAATTAGGGCCTGGGATACATCGAAATTAGTTGGGGAATACTTAACTTATCGCTCGATTGCATCTGAATATTTCGAGATTAGGCTCATCTGGGTTCTCAGTCACGGGGTCATAGATGGAAACTTCTGGGCTGATGACTGGCATCATCGCAATACGAGAGGTTTAGGATCCTCTTGAGAAGCTGTGGTCTGCTCCTGGAAAGATTGGCCTTGTCTCAACTCAGCAATCACTGTACTAGTACGCAAACGTGCAAGTCGCGAGATACTTCTGGTCATGGGCAGACCGGGGGCGCTCGAGGTAACTTCTAAGACTAGGAAAGCCGCAGCTCTCTAATTTGGTAGGTATCCTTAATGGGCATTGCCTGTTAGGTGTCTATGCGGTGAGACTTGGGATTGCTTCAAGTCCTTTCTGCAGAAGCTTTCTGGACGATAAAATTCAATCATCTCGGCACCTTCTTCTCAGCTGCCCAACTCTCGTTGGACAAAGATTTAGACATTTGAGCTCTCCCTTTTTTGCTACACCAGCGGATATTGCGGATTTAAATATCACCTACCTGGTGAACTTCTTTTAGTTTCTTTTCCTTCTGTTTCCAATGTTATTGCAAGACTTTCTACTTGATTTAATTCGATTAGCCAGTGCTAAAATTTTTTTAATTCGTGCTTTAAGAATTTCAAAACCAATATTTTATTTAATAAAAAATAACAAAAAATAATTGTAAAGAGTGGAGTTTTATTGTACTTGCAATTGGTTTTTGTGAGTCCTATTGTAAAATATTCCAGAACCAGACTCTTCAATGCCAAATGAAATCACCATTTCAATTCATCATTCGGTTAAGTTTAAAATGAAAAAAATGGATACAATTTTAAAAATATTATACGTTGCTGTGTACCATCACTGAACCGAACCTGCTTTTTTGTAATTTTTAATAAAACTTCGTTATGGCCACAAATAACGATGACCGATGATCACCCCCATAACCTTGATTAATACTGAAAAGCTCAAAAACCGTTCAATGAACCTTAAATACAGAATACAGTAAATAAAGGACATAAATTGGCGGCTATGCCAAATTCGCCGGCAACCACCGAAATAAGATGACGTGAAAACACGTAACAGTCAAATGGCATGCAAAATTATTAAACCGAAAAGCACAAGTTATGAGAATACGCACAAAGTGTTGCCTTCAACAAACATGACACACCTTCGCATTGTGATGTCACCTAAAAACAAAAACAAAACCAAAAGAACACAGGAACCCAGCAAAGAGCATTCGCACAGTAAGTAGCAGACAGCAAACGCGCCAGCAGCATTCGGCAGTGCAACATTAGCGAAGCAAAAGCAAAATGAAATGAAATAAAACAAAAAAAAGCATTAAATGCTTTAAAAAAGCGCATTTCGTTGAACTCATTTAAACGGCAACATGTTGCACATGATTGCGTTGCAGAACACACAAAGTATATGTGTATGTGCATGTATGTGCACAATTGTGGGTGTGTATATGTGTGGGCCAGTGGAACGCAACGTCGCTTGTCAAGTGCAGTGCTGTAGCCTGAAAGACTTAAGCGACAGACAGAAAGAAGACTGTTGAGGGCGAGTACAGTTTATGTGTATATACATACATATGTACAGTAACGGACAAAAAAAGAGGACACTTAGTTGGAGTGACTTTAAGTTCATGCAATATTAGCAAATCAAATTATATTAACCGAATGGCTTGGTGTGTGACTATCATTCGAAAGTTCACAAGTTCGAAACCCCGGCCACGAAACACTAAATGATAGAAAAAGTTTTCCTAATACTGGTCGCCGCTCGGTAGGTAAACATCCGAGTGTAATTTTGGTATGAAAAGGCTCCTTATAAAAAACCAGCTGTCCTTCAAAGGCAGCATAAAACTGTAGGTCTCTCCATTTAAGGGAAAACATCAAGACGCTAATAGGAGAAGGAGCTCGACCAGGCACCCGGCAAAGGCTAAAAGTCAGCTACAATTAAACGCTTCTTCTTATTTTCATATATACACATAACTGTAGATAAAAATAGATACGTCAAAAATACAAAATTAACTGAAGTTGATAAGGCTTTGCAGTCCCAAAATTTAAATATACGCAAAATTTGTGAGAAATAAGTTTAACAGAAACTATATACTATCTACAATTTTCTTCAAAATATGCGAATACCGGATCATGAAAACCTAAAGCTCGTTCTGGAAGAAAAATACCAGCCTTAAGAATGACCAGTTCAAAGCAGCTGAAGGTATCAGAGTGAATTTCAACAAATAAATGCAATTCCAATCAACAGACAAACTTTACGGCGACGTCTCCTAGAAGCAAAATTAAAAAGCTATAGCTAAAATGCGGCAAAAGTGATAAATTGCACAAAACATGGACCAGACCTACCGTTAGGCAGAAGGGGGAGAGGGGTGATAGTCAAATGATTTGGGGATACTTTTTCTGATTTGGGGTTAGAAAGCTGGCCTGATAGATGCAAATGTGCGCGCAATTAAATACCAACAGCTCTTACAGGGAAACCTTATTCCTTCTAATGAAGAGCACCTTTGCTATATGAACTTTCTTCTTTGCAGTAACCAACTTCATAACAAAAATCGATAAGACAATATCAGCTGCTTGGGTTAACAAATCGATTATCGCAACCTGGACGACAACAATTTTGGTGCAGAAAATAAAAATTCATTGAAACGGTGAAATTACATTATAAAAAGTTAAAAATTAATCTGTTGAGTATCTGACTTATGATTTGTCGCGTGGAGAGTAGGAAATTATCCCTCAAACAATAGGTCGGCGTTTGCTCCGCGATATGGACAATCCTTTCCAGTTGGAAAAATTATTTCGGTTAACTCCAGACCTGCTTGAGTACCGAATTTCTCAGCTTGACAGTAAATTTAGAAGAATAATGAAAATTACGGATAACGAGGAAGATACTACGGACTTTATCAGAGCTTGGCCAACCAATTGAAGACGTATGTTACACTGGTATCTAGGTATAAATTCTACGATCGCTGTAGCGGCCACCGTAGCCTAATGGGTTGGTGTGTGACTACCATTCGAAATTTAGAGAGAACGTAAGTTCGAATCTCGGTGAAAGACCAAAATGAAGAAAACAAATTTTCTAATAGCGGTCGCCCCTCGGCAGCCTCCGAGTGCATTTTTGCTATGAAAAAAGCTCCTCATAAAAAAATCTGCTGTTCGGAGTCGGCTTGAAACTGTAGGTCCCTCCATTTGTGGATCATCATCAAGACGTACACCACAAATATTGTAGGAGGAGGAGCTCGGCTCAAGGGTGTACGTGCCAATTATTTATATATGTATATAATTAATTCCGTGCCAGAACGAATAAAAATCGTTATAAAAAGCAAGGAGGAAGCTACAAAATTTGAATTCAAAATATTTTGCACCACCTTTAGTACAAAAAAGAAAAAAATGCAATATATTTTTATATTTTTATGTTACGCGTTTAGTTTTAAAAAACATTTTTTTGTAAAAACCTCGAAGGAAATAAAAATATCACATATCACGAAATTTGGTTTCTAATAAATGGCGAAAAATGTATCCTCCTCCGAAATATATTTTTCTGTTGTTAATATTTGTATAAAACCACTTCAATCAGAAATTTTGTTAAACAATCGACTGTTCTTAAATAAACCCGAATAGTTATGAATTTTTAAAGTGTGGTATTTCTTTGTCCGCTACTGTACATGTAATGCAGGCCGTGGTATGCTCGAGCGGAAATGTGTATGTAGTTGATGAAGACGAGCAGTGTCTGCTTCACTAGACTCAGAGAAACACTTGAAGAAATGATACTTGCAGTTATGAGTATACGAACGAGTTTTTACTATATTGGCTGTATGTTATTCACGCAGTTGCTGTTGTTGTTGATGTTGATGATGCGCGTACGGTGATTACAGTGATGATGAAGGCTCTGATAGGCGACAACGTAGATGGAAGTCGTGCGCTATTCATATAAGGGGCGAAAATTATTTAGTACAAAAGCAACAACAGCAACAACTACATTTAAAAAAAATGTGCATTACAGTTTCTTTATGTATTTTACTTTTAATTCTATATTTTTCATGCTGCTAGTAAAGTGGCACAAACAATGAGTGGCAACGGCGATGCCATCACCCGAATATAGAAGTGGCAAAACCACCAACTTAAATACACGCACATGTTCATGTACATGTGTTAATATAGGTAAATTATGGCGACAAGGGAGGTTGGAATATTGTGCCACATACATACATACATACCATATAATTATAAGCGAAAATAAGCTGAACTGAATTTTTGACAGTGGCAAGTGATAGCGTTAATAAAGCTGAAAATATAGAGCAGCTATTTTGGTGAAAAACTGTCAGTTGCTTTTGCTGCTGTGCCGAATGATTCATGCAACATGTTTCGTGCAACCGCTAAAATGCGGCAAAGATAACTCAAGCATATTACGCCAGACATACACATACTACACTTAATACCCAGTAGAATATGGGAACTTCTTCCTAGAATGTACTCTATTGCAACATTGCATGGATCCAAAGTGCAGCTAACACACATATATGCATGGTTTTGTGTACCCTTTTTGTCGACATGGCTTTGAACGTATGAGCCTTACACAAAAGCAGTAGTTGCTGTGTTGATTCATTGTTGAGGTTTTTTTTCACTAAGCTTTGCTGTTCGATAAGGGAACCTAATTTTTTTTCTGTTATGTTAGTACATTCTCAATATGAACGTGTGTGAAATTTCATCTCAATCTGTCAATTCATTCTTTGATTACATGCCACTTAGTACCGACGAGTCATAGTATTTTCTAAAGTAGAAAAAATCAAGTATCGTGCAGTGATTGAATTTTTATTTGTGGAAGGCTCAAAAGCAAAGGAAATTTATGTACGAATGTTGAAAGTGTATAAGGCCATCAGTATTTTCGCCATCAATAAGTATAGTAGAAAGATGGGTTACTGAATCTAAGAGTGGTCGTACAAGCTTTGAATGCGATCCCCGTCAAGGTCGTCCAAAAACAGCAACAGTACCAGAAATCGTAGAAAAAATGTAGGACATATTGAAAAATGGTCGAGTGACTGAATTGACTAGATTTAGTAGAAGCCCTAGGAATCTCATTGGGCAGTGTAAGCAATATCTTGACTGAAGTATCGATTTTCAGAAAGCTGTGTGCACAATGGGTGCCGCATTTGCTAACAGTGGAACGAAATCACATTCTTAGGTCTATCACCATGATCGTGAATTAAAACAAGAGGCTAAAGAGTGGTGTGACCCTGGTTCTTTGGCTCTGAAACGCGTTCGTGTCCAGAAGTCGGCCAAGAAGGTGTCGGAATTTGGGATATCAATAGGGCCAGCTGAAAGAAAAAAATCATGTTAAACAAACCCAGTTTACAATGCTTCTTCATCAGAACAATGCAACGTGTCACAAGAGCTAAAGTCGTTGCTTTTAACGACCTCTTCCCACCTCTCGACCAAATTGTTAATGCCGTTCCGCCAATAGTCGCCTGGTCCGAAAGAAAGTTGTTGAGTCAGTGTTAAAGACTTCACTGTTATCGAAGGTAACGCCGTTCATATGGTTTGACAGGGAGCGGAAAAGATGGTAGTCGGTCGGGGCAAGGTCCGAAAAATGCGGCGAATGCTGAAGGATCTCCCATTTCAGCTCTTAAATTGCGGCTTTGATGAGTTGTACAACATAGGGCCTCTCGTTGTCGTGAAGGGGTATGGTTTGACCATGTCTATCAGGCCTTTTCAGTAGAATAGCCTTAGTCACACTGTTTAGCTGGGCTCCTTGTTGACCGTGACATTTTTTTCGAGCGTTTCCCGGGGACTGCCGCAACTCCTGGAGCTCCCCATACTTTCTTTTCTTCGTATTGACGTATACGCATCATTTCTCATTTCCCTTGACGATTCGGTACAAAAAGCGCTGTTTATGACCGCGAGTTGCTCGATGGCCCGGGAGATGCTGAGTAGCAATTTGAAGTCGACTTTCTTTGTTGTTTTTCGTTCAGCTCGTGTGCCACCAAAGCTCCCAGTTTTTCGATAAGTCCCACTGAATGAAGGTGATTTAGAAGCGTTTTATGATCGCAGTTAGTTTTTACCGTCAATACACGACTGGTTTGGCGACCGTTCTTCTTAAAAAGTAATTTGAGACATTCTTAATCAAAGTCAGAAGGTCCTCCGCTACGGCATGTGTCATCGACGTCAAAGTCACCAATTTTGAACTTTGCAAACCATTTCGGTGCCGGAGACTCGCCTATGACATCTTCTCCATACAAGTCGCAAATGTCGCGGGCTGCTTCGGTAGCTTTTTGACCTCGATGAAAATCAAAGAAGAGCAGATGTTGAAAATGGTGATTTTTGCCTCCTGGGTATTCCATTTCTCAGCCTTAGAACTAATAAAAAAGTAAATAGCTCAAAAATACAATTAACATAGTTTTGTTCAACAGAAAGTGTTCTATCGAGTGAATACTTATCCTTTGTCCAACAGCAAACAAATCGTTGTAAAATAAAAGAAAATATAAAAACGCTAGGAACTTACTGCCCAACTCAATACATATAGGAATACATAAGATGGATAAATAAACAATAATTATATGACATAAAACGGAAAATGCGTTCACATAAAAATTATAGCTGATATCTACTATTTTAATGAACAGCTAGGGCTTTCGGAGTTATTCGCTTTAGTTCTCGTTTTTGCAGTTCCGAATGTGGAAGTTGCAGCATTTTTTCGTTTGTGTGTGTTAGCAGTATGTACAGTCAATGAATATGGATTGTGCTGCATTCTCCAAAGACGTCCTTAAGATTTTTGATTATAGCCGTTGCATTATTTTTAATTTTATTGATTTGCTTGCTGTTCCCTATAGCTCGATGCCATATTGGAGTTTTAACGGTTTTGTATAGTAGATTATCAATTTATATCCAAGTGAAAGTCACGAGTCGTTTCATAGTAGCCTGTAGATTTATCTGAATCGGGTTTTGAGTTCATTTCTGTTTTGAAGTATATATATGCTCATTCCAGGTGAGTTTTGTATCATATTTAATGTCTTTATTATTTATAGTCAATATTTGTGGATCACGCTTTTTTTTTTTGTATATTACTTCGTAAGTTTTATCTGTATAGTTTATCCATGTATTGAACGAAGTTATCGTTGATTTAAGTAGCTGTTGTAGTTTGCTTGTGACAACTTGTTTGTGTTTGTTATAGGTCATTAAAATGGTGTCATCAGCAAAGGTTGCAATCAGGCTATTATCACTTGAACAGTGTATATCATTTGTATAGAAGTGGCCCCAGACTGCTTCTTTGTGGTAGAGCATTCGTCCTGATATTTAACATAAAAAAATATATTAAGGTAACTAATAATAAGTTTCTGTTCCGACTGAACCTAGCACTTCCTTACTTGATTCTATTAAAATTCAATAAAATCTATTTCCTCTTACCTTTTCTGTATGCTACAAGCGCCGTTTTGCGGCATGAAGCACTGCAGTCAATTTTTTTGTCACAAAAACATTGCTTTTGTTTTTTGTTATTTATTATTTCAGTCGCATACGACTGCTGCAATGTCCCAACAGCTTAGCGGTGCAGCGAAACGCCGGCGCTAGCCATTTATGGTTTTTATTTGTACTTATACATAAGTGCGCAGTATAGTAGGTATATGTGGTCGTTTGGCATAGCAGCTTAAGTCTAAACGAAAGTTTGGACATATAGTCAGTCGCCTCTGTTTAATTTTTTTTGCTAACTTGTTCCAGTATGCAATCTTAACACACATTTTTCGTATAAATCTGTATAAGGAATAACGCTAATAAATAAGAAATGCATACATACATACATGCGAACGGTTAGAGAAGTTAAAAGAATAATTTCACTTTTAATTTAAGTCGACTTAAGCTTTTTTACTAAGGTACGAGTATATCATCACAAATGTGTATGTAAGTACTTTTATGTATCTACTTACATATAATATATAGAGGACTGATTTACTTTTAGTCCTAGTTTTCAATGAGTTGCTTTTTATACGCTTAAGTTAAGTTTTGCTAAGAATACACGTCTGTACCAGTGCTGTGGCAATATCAACATGTATGCACAGTACCGTAGGTATAAAATTACTTGTGTGTTCCTACGGGTATACATAGATAGGATGCATAAAAGTAATGCATGCAATCATATTTTTTGCTGCCACTTAGCTGCATGTCATGGTCGGTATAATCACAAAATCACTGTGACATATTTTGATTCCTGCCCACTATTGTGTGGCATTTAGTCGTTGATATGTTCCTTTTTGCCGCATAAATACGTTTGAAGTGAAAAGCTTGAAAATGAAAAAACAAGAATATCTTGTAGAAAAATGCACATCTCAAAATAGAAGAAGTTTTGCAATGTAGCTTTTTTGGCTTTCACTTCACGTATGTACATATATAAGTCCTACGGTATGTTGCTTGAATTTGAGCTACTCCGGCTTGTAGTTATGTACAGGGCACTCTCTCCTAACGGACACCTCTCTTAAGCGTACATTATTTTCAATACATACCACAACTCCTTAAGAGTTTTTTGAAATTTATTTCTCTTGAGCGAACAGCCCTCCCATAAAAAATTATTAATTTTTCTTTTACACTTTTCTCATAACCGGACACCTCCCAAAACCGGACAAATTTTTCAGTCCCTTAGGTGTTCACTTAAGAAAGAGTACACCATATATTGGTACAATAAACATTTGTCTATGTCGGGTGTCGGCAGACTTTTGAGTCGGAAGAGTAAAAATTATAATTTACAAAATTTCAAAGGTCTGCAAAAAATCCACTATTTTCCTGGTAGATGTCTGTGGTGATCGATATTTCGTAAGGTATCGATCAAACAATTTAAAGTCTATGCTCGTTGTCAAGATGTGAAATACATTAAAAAAATTATTTTGCTATTTTTTTTCTTATTCCATTCAGTTGTGAGTCACTGGGTGTTAACAATGGAAGTCAACAAAGCGAAAATTCGGTACATTTTACAGTTTTTCTTTGATAAAGACGAAAATGCAAGCCAGCTCGCTGAAATTGTGAGTGGTATTTGAGGTGCGGATAAACAGCTAATTATATGCAATTTTGGTTTCCCCGATTCTGTTCAGAAACTTTTAATGTTAAAGATAATATCGAAAATATTGATAAAATCACAGAAATAATCGAAGGTACAGGTATGTTAGTAGCATCGTTCAGGAGCTAAAGACCGACCATAAAACATTTTAACAGTTAGTATTAAAAAATTAAAAAAGAATGAAACAATTACTTTTACTTTACTTGTAATACGTCTGCGTCTGCGTAGACTCTAAAGCTCTAATCCCAAGATACATTCCAGCTTCTCATATTGTAGAGTTCTTAAACATTTAATTCGGTTTCTAGCTAATGCAGAGCAAGAACATAGAAGTTGTTCTACAGTTTCCCTCTCTTCTAGTTCATTCCAAAATCTGCAGTTATCATTGTTTGTAAATCCCATCTTGTATGCGTGTGCCGCTAGCAAATTGTGGCCTGTCAGCATATCTACGATAGTTCTGCTTTCTTTTCTAGACAGAGCTAGTACGAATCGGACGTATTTATCTGCACTCTGTGTACACATGATTTTCGCGGCTTTGCAAGTGGCTAGATTATTTCACCTCCTATCCATCGGTATTTTCATGTCCGTATTTAAAGGTTTCAGTATGTCGTTTTCTTGTTCGAATTGTGTGTAAACAACTCTTTTGTGACCCATGTGTTTTTGTTTTAATCTTTGGCCCATTACAATCGACGAGGCTTGTTCGCAGGCAACAATCTTTGAGTCTTTGCCAATATGGGCAACCTTGTGCAATTTCGTTTCCTGCAATGCCCTTATATCCGGGTACCCAATAGATATGCAACCGTCTGTCTGCGGCTAATCTCTCTATGGCTTCCCTGCTTTTAGAACGTTTTTAGATGAAAAGTTTATTGCTTTTATCGCCGCTTGGCTGTCAACATATATATTTATTTTGGAGTTGCTTGATGTCTTTGCGAATTTTATTTCCGCAGCCTTGCCTACAGCGAAGACTTCTGATATCCAGCTTTGCCCAATAGATTCCCGCTCCTACTTCGACCAACATTTTCGTGCCATTGGTAAACTTAATTTCTCTTTTCCTTCCTTCTTCTTCGATTGTTGTTCGGAGTTTCTTCACCCAATTACATTTTGGAGCATATGTCTGTCTTTACTCTGTAATTTATGCCTATTGAGCTATGTCCGAATGTTTCACGAATAAATTCGCCTGTTGCGCTTAGTCTTACGGTAGATTGAGCTGCCAGACATTCCGCCGGTCAATCGGTGACAGGTTGAGTATTCTTTCAAGCGTTGTCGTGGGAGTAGTTCTCAATGCATCTTTGGTGCAAAGTGCAACATGACGTTGCATACTTTCGGAAGGTTTTTTACATGTTAGTTTTCATAGCGCAGTCCACTACACCAGAACACTGTATAGTAATATGGGCTATACTATGTATAGCTGAGCAGCACCAATACATACATAATAGCAGGAGATAGACCCCATGTAACTCTTTTTACATGCATATAATGTGTTACTGTCCTTTTTCTTCCTCTCTAATATATTGTACTTCCATCATAGTTTGGGTTTTTAGGAGTCAGTTCAACGTCGTTTAGCTTCTGGGAGTGCCAATAGGGGATCTTGTGCTTTCTAGTAAAAAGTATCTTACCCATTTTATCAGCATTTATCCCCAGACCTGCCTGTGTGGCCCATTCGTACACAGTTGTTAGTGTATTATTCATTATGTCACTCACGGTGTTTAGGTAATTGCTTGTCACTACTATGGTTATGTCATCTGCATATGCCGTACCATCAAACTACTACTTTTACTTTACTTACAACACTAACTTTTAATTCAGTAACAAATAATTGAGCAAACAATATCAATTGGAGCCTTGGCTTTGCATGACTTTAAAAAGTTTGGATAAATTTAGCTCATGACTAAGTTCCAAACACGACTCTAAATTTTGTTAGTTAGCTTCTTACTTTACTTTATTATATTCATGCAAGAAAACGATGCTCGGACGAATATGTTGTTCCGAAGATAGTAAGCACTCCAAATGCTGAAGTAATTCGTGTTAACAGTTGCACTGGTTTTATCGCAAAATTAAGTAAATCGTCTGCAAATAAAAATTAATTTTTCTTCAGAGCTACCATTTCTTCTACCACAAAATAGGCTGGGTGTCCGTTTCCTAGCAGTTTTAGATTCTGCTCATATAATCACTGCGATAAAGTAAAATTTTTTCAATTATTTGTTATTCTCCAATTCAGGGTGACTAATGCCTCTTTCACTTAAGAATATTTTTATTTCAAACCTTTGGAAAGCCATCGCACTTTATTTTGAGGAAGGAGGTCGGAATAAATTCCATTTCGTTTAAGAGTTCTTTACAGTCAGCGACGACAAGAGGCTGAGAGATAGCATCGGTGCGTAATTCTTGTTAATCGAATCAGAATGATTTTGAAATGTGTTTTTTTTAATTGATGAAATAAAGAATATTTGCGTATGGAACTAAAGAGCAGCAGCTTTACATCCAAGCCGCAGGTTGCCGACCTCTGATCTATGTACTCATATATCTCAATTTAAAATTTTTCTTATTCTTTAGATTGCCTTCCACATTATCAAATTGGGTACGCTTTACTTAATAGCATTGAATTAATTAAAATGCAATCGGCTGCTTCTAAATGATTTTATTTGTGGTCATTTATTGGCATCTCACTAAGCGGTTGGTAAATGAAAGAAGCTTCCGCTTTCAAAGCTATCTAATTCGTTACTAATTAACACATTTTTCTTATTTCGACCCACAATTATACATACAGTGAAGCCTCCCTTGGGCGGGCACTCACCGTTAGTCAACTTTATAACTTATTTTAGAAAATTTTATTTTTTTTAATTATAATTCTTTCTTCTATATTCTATTATATTTCTTATTTGAATAAAATATATTGATACTCCAGGTATATAATTCAAACAAAAACGTGTATGTATTTTTTCAAAGGTGCATATTTATTTTATGCGCATAGGTGCATATAAGGCAACAGGGAAAATAGAAAGAAAAATGTTACATTTCAGTCAATAAATTATGAAAAACTAAATATATCAGATTGGCTATGGTACTCCATATTTTTTTTAAATTTAACAAAGCTGTAAAGTCGATGCTGCAAAATTGATTTAAGCTTGAAACTGCATTCAAAGCCGTTTCGTTTGAGAAAATTGCAATAGATTCTTCGGTAATACTCTCAGTGCCAGTACTACAATATTATTGTCAATAGTTCCCATGTTTTCATCAGTAACAAAATCCAACCCGAAATCTACGTTTTCGGTAAAGGTGTGAAACTATCGATAGTACTGGTTTTCGACTTTCGCGCATTCATCGATAGTTTTAAGGACTATCTATAGTATTCAATAGTATCTAATTTACGTTCCTCAAGTTTCGTTCAGCCAGTTATTCACTCCAACTGAACCCAAAAACACTGCAGTGAAATTTGTGCAATTTCTATTTTCAGCTTATTTTTCGACCAAATTGAAACATTTCTTTACATACATATAATTTTGCTTATTGGCCTCTCTTAGAAAATTGAATAACAACTATTGTAACTGTGCCATTTTTGCTTCAATCGTTCGCGGCAAATCGGTTTTAAGCAATAATTTCGGTTTATTTTCAAAATGGATAAATATAAGTATAACAAAAAAGTAGCGAGAGATAAGCATAAACGGAAAAATTTCTTGAAAAGGATTCCGATGAATGCATTGAAGTGAAGCACAGCGAGTTCAGAAGAAGAAGGGATTCTCAAAAGCTTGAACGCTTGATATTATGTAATTCATATTTATCTACTATTAAAAATCTCGTATTCGGGTGTGGACGTTTTTTGTAAAATCTCAAGAGAAAAATTGTCCACACCAGTGGAATGTTTAGTAAGGTTGGACTTATAATTATGTATTTTTATATAAAAATAAGTGGCTGGTTCTCTAATTTCTTTTCCATAAACATGTTCTTGTTTGTATTATCTAAAACTGTCGATAGTTTATCGATGGTTAGCCAAAAATTATCTCACAATATCGATGGTGCTCACTATCGATAGTTTCAGACTTCTATTTTTCGGTTCATTTTTTATTGTGATCAATTCATCAGAATTTGAATTAGATTCCCCAAGGGTTTTTGATAAATCAAATAACGAAGGCTGCGTTGCTAATGCCAAGTCATCTTCGGGCTCGAATCCAGTTTACATATTTCTATTCTAGTCAAACCCTGCATTTTGGGAACTTTTCTCCGCCTAGGCCTCTTTTACGAGATACGATATATTGCCTCCCAGACCTTTATATTTTTTAGTCGAGCTAGTCTCTAAGCTTACTAAGATATGCTTAACTCAAAGGTTTCAATAATAAATTTAAAAATTTTTAATCACTCCTTGATCTAGAGGCTGGAAAACTGAAATCATATTACTAGGTAAAAACATTATTTTTATATAGTATTCCTTAAATTATGAAAGCTCGGGCTAAATATTTTTCGACATTACATTACAAAAATACATAGACTCAGTGGTGAACGGCGAGCATTTCTTTAAGGACGATTTAATCTTTATTATTTTTTTGTGGAACCATGCATGACATTTATAATCCTTTTAAAATTTTGGTCGCAACTTCGCCATAATTCAGCCATCCGTAAGCACAAGCTTTAATGACTTGCTGGAGGATTTCGGTCGGTATCTCATGAATAACTTTAGTAATGTTGGCTTCCAATGCCTGAATCGAAGCTGGTTTATCCACAAGGCATTTAGACTTTATATACCCCCACAAATAAAAATCCAAAGGTGTGATATCGCATGATCTTGGCGGCCAATCCACTGGTGCGAGACGAGAGTTAAATTGCCCAATTGAGCAAGCCTATCTTGTCGGCTTACTCAAATTGTTGTCGTTCACAAATGCATCGGCGAAATCTCGAAATATTGTGCCTTTGCTGTTTCAGTAATTTAAAGCATTTTAATATTTTAAGCATTTATGTATGTATTACACATACGCACATACTTATGTACGGCTTAGGATTAAAGCTACAAAATTTATTACAGCTGCGTCATAAATTTCCTTAAAAAACAAAAATTTAGACACTCGTTTGACCTGATTATACATACATACCTATGCAAACGTTAGAAAACTCGAAAAGTTGCATCATACCAAAAACTAGTATAAATATTTTATCCAATAAGTGACGCATGACACACTAAATAATATTTCATTAGGGTGTGTGAGTGTAGTATCTATCGATAAGTATTAAATTTTAGACGAATTAATCGCAAATACTACTGAGTAAAGAAAGGAATTCGCGAATTCGTGCAATTAAATTCATATGGAAAAATACATAGCCTTGCATACAATTTCAATTAATGTGCAAGCGGACAGACAAACAACAAGACGAACATTTCGCGGCGTAATATTCAAAATTTGTGCACGCATGCGCAAAATTCGTCAGCAGTGACGGCGACGACGGCGATGGCGATGGCGTTGGCAAAGACACGTATCTGGCATGCATTTGCTGGTGACTTCCTACAGATATGAATGAGCTTGTAGATACGCACTTTGCTGCACGTTCGCATGCGTGCCACAAATGTGTTGCACACTGTTGTGGGCACCGCAAGCATGTAAAGTGCACATTTGCGCGCGTTCGCTCGACTAATTACAGCAAATGAACGCCAATCAGCCGACCCGTAAGCTCAGGCGACCATGCGACGCTCAAACCTGCCCGGCTGTCAGTCGTGCATGCTTGCAATAAATATACACACTTGTGCAGTCAAACGGACAAACTGCGGATGAACAAAACAAAAAACAAAACCCAATGCAAAACTAGCAAAACTATGTAACAGCCTGAATGGTTGAATGCTGTTGAAGTTTTTCGTATTTGCTTGAATGTTGCCTGCTTTGTTTTGCTGTCATTTCTTAGCACATTTTGAGGTTTTGAAAATATTGAATTTGCGCGCCCAGCACCCATATGCGTTGCATATGCAGCAACTTAAGCGCAATGATTAATGTGGCTGGCAGGCAATGAAAGCCAGTCTTGCTTACTGAACGTCTGAGCTATTGGCTGTCTTTGTAAATACATAAAAGTGTATTTTTCATAACGTGCTGCAATTTGTTTTCAACTAGCTGCCCATGTTGGTTCGAGGCTTCGCCACGGACATGCCAATACGTGTGGTTACAAATAATTTTACTTTTGTACCTTGGCACTAAAGCCAACTGGGAATTGATTAATGTTGTTTGCGAGAATGCTTGAGCCGCCGATTTGCAATGCGAATAAGTGAGAAGAAACAACGAATTTAAGGGCAAAATAAGTTAATTTAAAATATATCTTCATATTTGTCAATCGACTTGTAGTAGTCTGACCTCCGTTCAATTTGTATAACATCTAACTAAATTGGCGTTTTTGCCAATAAAATAGCAAAGACGTCAAAAGATAGCTTCATGACTTTTACGATTTGAGGTAACTAGAGGTAGAAAACACATGGATGGCGCTACCGAAGTAACGATGAGTTGATCTTTTTACATTTTTCCAAACATCGATGGTTGGTAGCGATGGTTGGTAGCGACTAACAATACCTCTCCGACGCCACCTGAACTGAAACTTCGCAGGCAATATATTCTTCTTGTCTTTGAAACAAGATTATTACAAAAGTTAAATAGGATGTTGTTATATTAGCGAAACAGTATTTGGAAAATCTAAATGAGTCAGAGAAAGTCGTTTTGGAAGGCTTCGTTTATGATACCTGACAAACAGGCAGCTAAACAATATTTATGCATCCCAGCATCCTCCTGAGCAAACTATTTCTGATCGGTATACGCGCCGCAAGCCGTCGACAAACTTTGGCTTTTAAACTAAAATCATAAAAAAGTTTGAAGATTTTTAATGTAAAGCATTTGATATATTTTTTTAATACAATATTTCTTCGTTAACCCAATGCATAAAAATTATACATTTTTTTTAAATTTTAATTATGAATACCGTTATCTTTTTGCTTTGCAACAAGCTAACATGAATGCTTCTCCATCTCTAGAGGTAACATTTTGAATTGATATGTAGTTTCATCGAGGGCACAATAACATAAAAAAGGCAATGAAAATCCAGTTGTGTCAGCTGACGCATTGTTTTGCAGATGTATGCGCTTACGAGGTGGGACTATTAAATAACAAAATTGACACTCTAAAATACTATAATTTGATAACGTATGTATGTGAACATTTATCTTCCAACATATTTTCCTCTATTTCGACCATGCGAATTTTCCCTTGTTCTATGCAGTGCTTGCAGATTTTTTCAGTTAGCTGCTTCAGAATTCCTTCGCTTTACCTTTCACAGCTTTAAATCTCATTTTTTGAATGATTTGAAAGATTTCAAACTCGGAAGCAGATAGAAATTGATCAATGAAAGATGTGTCGAGTAAAGTGGTTGGTCAAATATTGCAATGTTGTAGGCAGGTAGATGAAATGGTTGAAGTACCACTCCGGCACTCCCCAACTAGCACTTGCCGTGCCGTTTTGATACCATTAAGAGAGCCCTCCGACAAGCATATATCTACAGCCAGCGAGAACTGTTGATGTAATGGCGACGATTCATGGGGTTTAGGTTGGCGCAATACCTTAGGCTGTCGAAGAGAGGTCAACCCAGTGATCTTAATCATCTAGCTGCCAAACCCGGACATTCACAGAGAAAGTGTTCAACGGTGTCCTTCTTTGAATGGTCCCTTTCTTTGAAAAGTCCCCATAGCTTCTGCAATGCAGGTTAAATGGCAAACCTAGCTTTTTAATCTGTTAAATGATTCATCGAACATAAAAACAAAACAGTTCTAATGCAAATGTAGGCTGCGAATAATGAATAAGGCTTTATACTAATTAATTGGCGCACCCGTACTTCTGACGTAGCAGCTCCTTATTGTCTTCATAAATCCGTTTATGTCGTACTAGTGTTGTCTGAACTCATCAGCTGGATTTTGGAAAGTTGGTATATCGGAATGCTTAGTTTATTTTAAAAATATAGTTTGTTCAGCCATATGTGTACTCGTATGCCTGCGCGTAACCAAGGTGTCGGTTATATATATATATTATATTTGATATATAATTAGCGCGAGTACCCTTTTTGGGTGTTTGGAGGGACCTAAAGTTTCAAGCCGACTCCGAACGGCAGATATTTTTTATGAGGAGCTTTTTTCATAGCAGAAATACACTCTGAGGTTTGCCATTGCGTGCCGAAGGGTCGCCCCGCTATTAGAAAAAAAAACGTTTTCCTCATTTTTGGTAGTTCACAGAATAAGTTTAGTCGTGTTAAATTTCCAGGAACCTATGTAGATCATCAACAAGCTCTTCTCATAAAATCAATACTTATAACAAGAGTCCTCTGGGTCACGAAGTTCAATAAATGTAATAAAAAATAAAAAGTTGCGCTAACAAATCTTACTCAAATAAATTAACTACTACTAAGTACTACCAGCACTTTCCTTAATGGAGAGAGTTATTCAAATGATCAAGAGGTATGTGCTTCTCCCCTTAAGTTAATTTGTTCTTGTAAGTGTAAGTATTGAGTAAGTAATAAAATATAGTAGAGTCACATAAAAGTAAGCTGCGATGGCAACGTTACTTAAGGTAAAATGGTAGTAAGTATGTAGAAGTTTTTTATATGTTTTTGCATTGGCATAGCAGTGAAATGTTACCTTTATAAAAGTTAATAAAAAATAGAAAATATTATCTTCATAGGACTTGATGTAGGCTTAATCAAATTGGGGAAAATAAACTGTATTAGTAAACTTCTTATATCAAATATTTAAAAGGAACTGGACTAAAAGGTTAACTGGAGTATTCCTGCATTTGAAAGGTACCTCGAGTGTGCCCTGCACTGGTATATGGATGGCTCGAAGACATAAGAAGGCATAAGCGCTGCAATATATGGCCTCAGTACCAATCGTTCTGTGCCGATGGGTAGTTTTCCAAGCATCTTCCAAGCGGAGATGTATGCCATCAGTCTACGTGCAAAGATTAACTTAGATAGGAACTTCCAGAATGAGCGTATTGCTATTCTGGCGACAGCCAGGCGGCAATCAAGGCTTTAGCATCCTGTGAGATTAAATCCTCACTGCCGCTTGAGTGTATCGAGAAACTGAATCCTTGAGGAACATATAATCGCATCCGGCTAGTTTTGGCCGAGCCTTTCCTTGCTATGGGTCAACTCACCTTCAGGGAGAAGCTAAGGAGTGAAGAGTTAAGGCTAAGAGAGGTTAGCTAGCACCAAACTATGGGATTACGAAAAGGCGAAAGAGGTTTAAAAACTCAATACCCTCTTCAAGGCTAATCTAAGAATGCTCGCGGGCTTAAGGTTTAAGATATTGGTTCTCACTTCCTTCCTACGCCTGCTGATGTAGCAGGCCTTGATATCAGAAATTTGATGAACTTCATCAGCAGCATAAGAGAAAGATAAAATGGTTGACTATCAATAAAAACATCAGCGTTAACCAAGAATACAGAAGAATACAGTAAATTTTGAGTGAAGATTCTAATTTAAAATATCAAAACAGACCGGCTGAACCTAATACTTTATCCTTTAATATTATTTTTGCCCCATGTATCTATCTCCTTTTACGCCCTTGCAAATTAATAAATTTTTGCACGTTTTGACGTTTGCTTTCTTCCCTTATGCAGAAAGGAAAAAAGATTGAAGCTCTGATTGTTTTATTACAAAAAAAAAATATTTTTTACATATATTCCCACATAGGTATTTCGCTTAGTGTAGGCGCACTTGTTGCAACTTATAGTTGGAGTGTAGTACATAAAATTTGAAGTGCATACTATAAGTATTACAACTACAACAACAAAAAATTGTTGAAACCTTTGCGTTTTCAAGTGCCGAGCGCCAGCAATAAAATTCTTGAAATTAATGCGTAATTATCTCATTTTATTGTTGTTGTTAGTGCTGCAATTCTTTTCTGTGCAATCGCGTTGAAGTATTATATTTCATATATGAAAATCACAAAAGTGGAATGATTTAATAATGCAGACATTAATTTCTTATTTTCGTCGAGAATTCCGTTAAATGCGTTGGAGTTGCATACCTACAAATGAATATTGATTTATTTTCAGTGTTGATGCGGTGCAATTAAAAATCACGCAAATATCATAACAAATCCTGAAGAAATATTAAAGGTTCTTTATTTTGTGAAAATTATGTAAAATAAAAAATGATTAAGCTGCGGTTTATATTGTATATAGTTTTTATTACTTATATAGATATTTTTAAATGACGTATGCCAATATACCAGGTGGCGCAAAATGAATCATCCCATCGAAAGATTTGTATTTTTTTCAAATGTCGTCGTACATCAATCATAAATGACACTGGTGAATTAGACAGCTGCATCAAACACACATATAAACAACGCTTAAAAGCCAAAATGAAATTTTCCATCACTCAAAATGATTTTGTTTTTAATTAGTACAAATTTATTCAAAAACAGAATTTGATGATAAATTTGCGCCACCTTGTCTATTGTACGTGCATAATCTAGGTGTACATGTTTACATACACAAATGTAGTTGGAATACTTTTTGTTACTCACTAAGAAGTTAACTGCTGACTTTTATTTTGTCAATTTGCTTCTGATTAAAATGCTAATTAGCGGCATTCAGCCTCAGTACTTTAACATTTTTTAAATGAATCATTTTGCTTTAACCTCAATTCTTTGCAAATCTGTGTCAGCAATTCAATTTGTTTTGCATTTTATATAAATATTACGTATTCATGACGATAAGAGTTGGAATAAAATATTATATATATTTTACTGGCCACACATATTGTGACTATTTATATTTCTTTTTCTGTGTAATTACTATTGAGATAATGCTATTGATTAGTTTTCTTTGGTAAGCCAGTTGAATCACCCTAGAAAAACTATTTTCATTCAAAGTATCTAATAAAAGTAGTAGGTTATATTTAAAACATATTTGTCTTTTTCTCTATTGGTGCCATAACTGCTTAAGCGATTTTGGCCGAGTTTAATAAAGCGCGCCAGCCGTTTCTTTCTTGTGCTAGCCGGAGCCAGTTGGACACACCAAGTGAAGTTAAGTCCTTCGCCACCTGATCTTTCCAACGCAAAGGAGCCTTCCTTTTATTCTGCTACCACCAGCTGGTACCGCATGGAATACTTTCAGAGCCGGAGCGTTTGTGTCCATTCGGACGACATGACCCAGCCAACGTAGCCGCTGGATCTTTATTCGCTGCGCTATGTCTATGTCGTCGGAAACCTCACGGGTAAAGGTTAATATTATTATTGGTGTTGATGCTGGTTCTTAAATAAACGAAGTGCTTTACTAATTCAAAACCATAACCATGAACTGTGGATGATGATTCGCAGATGCGTCAACTATTTGTTTGATGGCGTCTTGCGTATCTACATATTCAATATAATAAAGAAATAAACACTCGGTTGAATAAGTTGAATATTGGTTAAAGGATGCATACCGCCAGTCTTTTTGAATATTTAGGTGACACCAAGTCACCCTAATGAAAATGCTCGTCTAGATATGGAGTTGAAAATCATCGGTGAATAGGGAGATGTACTGAGTGAGGGACCTATGATTTGGCCAAGCGCTATGAGGCTGCAAAGTGAATTGTTTCATCGGAAGGGGAAAGACGAAAAATGTGTGTTCCAAGGAAATGCCTTGCTGTGGCATGTGTTGTACATATTGGCGTATTGGATGAGACGATTGTGGAGCTCGATTGCGTTCTGGGTCTCAAAATTGAGAGCTTCTAGGCGCATCGCCGCCAAACTGAGGTCTTCAAACTGGAGTTGGCTAAATCAAACCGTCATGTTAGTGTACTTTTCCATCCAAAATATATTCGAATTCGTGGATAAGTGCAAATTTTTTGTCATTTTTTGTGCGTTCGAATCCTACAGAGGTTCCTGTAGTCATACACACGAAGTTTCCAGCCACTGTTATGGCTTTTGGTGTTGTGATCAACAAAGGACATGTCACGCCACTACACTTTTTTAACCAAGAATTTCAAGTAAATTCTGCTGCATATAGAAACGGGGTTCAAGAAACAGTAATGAAAACCTGGATTTATAGTTTATGCGGCTACATCTTTCAGCAAGACTCAGCTCCTTCCCATAAAGCGATGGCAACACAAGATTGAATGGTTAAAAATTGAAAAAATGAAATGAAATGAAATGAAAAAATGAATCATGACCAAACTTATGGCCACCCAAAGCTGTAATTAGTGGTACCGTAGCCATAATGCCATAGGCGTAACCATAACCATAGCCGCAACATTACAGCAACTGACAATTAGTCATGCCGTAACCATAAACAGCTGATATTGAAGTAGAATTAATGACAACATTTACATTAAAACACGGATAATTTTCCACTTAGTCAATTAATTTTTCATTGTTCATTGTTCATCTAATACTCAAATATTTGTCGTAAATATCAAAACACATTTCAAGTATTTCACAGCTGCTTACGGTTACGTGGTAAAACCAAAATTCAACAGGTACATACGGCTACGGTTGTGGTTACGGCGTTATGGTACGGCACCTATAATTGTTTACAGTGATGCCCAAGTTGTTTGCTACGGTTACGGTTATTGCTATGGTACGGCATCACTAATTACAGCTTTACTTCCCAGACCTTAATCCCATGGATTACTAAGTATGACACTTAGTTGAGAGTGAAATCAAGGAGGATGCTTACTCATAACGCCATTTTCTCTTTAAAGGTTCCAATTAATACCGTTATGGTCAAAACGAATAAGTAGCAGTTGATTCGGGCCAGCAATCGTTTCAGATAGCGGAGGCTGTTGTAGCGAATCGAAATTTGATTGAATGATTTTTATAGATATATAATAAGTTAATGTTGTGTAAAAATTCAGGAAGTCTTGTTAAATTTTGTTCAAAATAAAAGCTAATCAGTTTTACTGTCAAGTTGCCCTTTTTAAAAATATTTCTTTTGCATAATTTTTTTGTAAAATAAAAGTAAGTACCTTTTTTCAAAAGTCCGCCATTTCGTTATTTTTCAAAAAAATTTGCCATTGTAGCATCTGCCAGATGACAAGCCTACAGAGGAATAATCAGTTTAACTTTTTCGTTCCAGATGTCCTAAAGAGCCAAAATCCTGTTGACAAGCCACCTATCTTTTTTTTAAGATGCTTACCTTGGTGCCACCCTACTACAAAAAAATATGTAAAAAAAAAATTTGTTTTTGTTTGTATTTGATGCCAATAATAACATACTATACAATCAAAACGATCGCATTTTATTGTCTTATAAAAAAAAATTCTTAAAAAATATCTATAAAACATGAGTGTTTGACCAGACTACTACTTTGAGTGATGAAAATCTTTACGTGCACCATTGTTTGTCTGTTTGTATACTGCAGCTGACTACTTTAAATGATTAGTCACAAGTTTCAAATATGATTGACGTACCGCAAAAAATTTGCAAAATTATAAATCTTCCGATAGGATGACTAATTTTGCGGCACCTTGTTTATATTTAAGCTTACGACATACCATTCGACACTTACAACAGCTATTTGAATACTCCATACAAGTCCGGACAAATCTTCTACTTCTTCTATTGCAATTGAAATTCATTTTCCTTCAATAAGAGATATTTACATGCAATAAGAATTTGCAGGCCGCCATTAGGAAAACGGGATATATGTACATACATATATTAAAATTTGTCGTTTGCAGGACTTGTTGATTTAACATTAAAATCCATCGGATTCAATTTGGTGCCATTCGTATTATTCTTTGTGATTTAGCTACGCATGCATATGTATGTAAATGTAAAACTAAAAAACTTCAAACAAATAGCCTGGTGGATTTGCCTAATTCCACAATCCCACCAGTTCGCTGATATGGTGAATGCTTTCAGGCACTCGTCACCGCCTATTTATTTTCCCAAATATTTCTCAAACGCGTGCAACCATTTTCATGCTACATCGTGCATATACTTACGTATATGCGTATATGTGTGAGTGTACCACGTAAATGTGCTGAGAAAATATTTCCGTCAGAATTTACATACTTACGTATTTATCCTACAAATTGTTGGAATAAAGTGGCGTAAAAAAGTGGCAAAATGCAAATGAACGAACGATAATGCAAACGGTGGAGTTACAGCGGGGGTGGGGTTAAATGTCAACTACTTAGCTTAGCGGCGGTTAGTTGAGAGTATGCATACATATGTACATATATATATTTTGTGCTAAGTATATATATAAATTCCCACATACTTACAATTACAAGACATTTGGCATTGAGTTTTCAAAACAAATTGTTATAAATGTGTACATTGTTGTTGTTATACAACTCAATTTCGTTTTCGGCCTGCTACTTTGCAGCGCACGCCCGCTCACATACGCATACATACTTCTCCACGGCGTTCGTAATCCCTTGAATGCGTAAAATAAATTTAGCTACTCCAGCTTGGCAACGTCGCACGACACAGTGGCACACATTTGCATCACATTCGCACGCCGGGCGACACTAACAACAATCACAAGCCAATCGACAGCATCCCATGTCAGAGTGCATTGCCCCTAAGCTATGTAGAGCCGATTTGTTATAAAATTTTATTTGCCTAAAGTAAATTTGGTTTTTGCTGTGGGTAATTCATTTTATTTTTGCCATTCCTAGACTAGTGTTTTTTTCTATCGTTTTGTTTTCCATATTGTAACATTATTCGTTGTTGTAAACTTGCCTTGCGATTTTCTTTTCCACTTTGCCGCCTTCTAATCGTTTTTATTTTGATTATTTTACGTTCCTTTTGCTTTGCCCACCAAATATAGTGAAAATGATTTGCATTTTTACTGTTTGCTGTTTTTTTGTATGTGCATGAGTTGTTTTGCTTGCTTGTGTAATGGGTGGTCCAAATACAAATGTAGGTATATTTTTGAATCATTTGTTATTTTCACGTTCACAGTTTTTCTGTTCAAAATTTTGACTGGGAACCAGTATTGAGAAAAAAACAAATCAAGATTAGGCATATTGAAGTGGAACTTTGGCAAGAGGTGACCGTCACAGAGGTGAGAAAGTGTCAAAAAACAACAAGACACTTTTTTTAGACAAAACTATAATCAAAAATTCGGTCAGGTTAAGGTAAACATTGCAAATTGCAATATAATAGAAAAGGAAAATTGTTTTTTCATAACGCGACTTTTAAAATGACACCAGCTTAACAACTGATATTGTCAAATTCTTCTTCTGCATGATCTTAACCCTGAGTCGAATGCCTATTTTCGTTGAAGGAAGAGTGTCGCTTCGTTTTAAAATTTTTTTTCCTCCTGTATTTCTTGTACGTCAGTTTAGGCAGTCGCCGTATCATGCGGTGTAGTTTCGAATCTTCGTGCATGAAATACCAAAATGAAGAAAAAGATTTTTCCAAACAGCGGTCAGGCAATAGCAAACTTCTATATTGAAAAAGCTTCTCACAAAAAATATCTCCCGTTCGGAGTCGACCTAAAACCAAAGTCAAGACGCACATCATACGTATGAGGATAAGCTTGGCCAAACACCTAACAAAAGGAATTTTGTTGTTGTAACATCACGAAACATATCTCATACATTTTTGGCGTGTGCTACTGAAGTGACAGCTCGTGGCAGGACTTCCGGCCGGGTCGGCCCAGTAACATAAAACCAGCTGCCGGGAGAACCCATCTTTGTAATTTTTGGCCAGTAGTGTACAGACTCAATCCCGGTCCTTGTACGGTGCAAACCAATGTACTACTACTCCCCTGGCTAATAGGATGCAGTAAAATCCGCAAACATCTACATGTCTGCAATCTCAACAACTCAATATATTTAGGCACCATTTACAAAAATATTTCAAATTTTCTACTTTGTTAAAGCTTCTCAGGCTGAGCCTTTCAGCAGGTCACAGTGAATGTCGACATTGGCAGAAAACAATAATTTTTTACGATGCGTGTTGGCTCAAAGGTTAAGTTAAAAAAGGCTGCATTTAAGAATCAGAAAACCTAAGAGTTATTGTTGAGAAGTTAACGAATTCGGAAAAACTGGCAGTTTGTTGTACATTTTGTAGTATTACCATCATTCGAAAATATTACCGGGAAGACTATTTAGATTACAAAGCGAAGACTATTAACTATAAATGATCTTTGGTTTCAACAATATGCCAAAGTTCTTGTTATAAACCCGTTTGGCCATTTCAGAGTTCCCGTACAATTTTGTTGGCGGGTTGCTCTTAAAAATATCCATAAATATCTAAAAATATGCAGATAAGCTAGAAGGTATATGACCTTTAAGGTAAAAGCTGTTCGCATCCAGTCCTATTTTATATTTAAGTAGAATAAGAAAATATCTAGGGAAGAGAGGGGAATTAGCCCATTCATATTCAAATATTGTTGACCTAAGAAATTAATTCCAATTTTCGTTCTTTTCTCAGCTTAACTTCAAAATGGTTGATTTTTTTTAGACTACAGTTACCTAGAAAAAGTGGTCTAGTTGGAAAACACAATAAAAACACAGTTTGAAATAAAGTGAAAGCTCATAATATATTATTTAATCCTCTGTTAGGCACCCGGGACTATCCAGACTTTTTCGACTTTGGACGTGAATTTACCATATTTCTATTACAGCTGGCGACTTGAGCTATCAGGTAGCTTCCTAAAGTATAATTTTCTATGGATATATCCTTTTAAAAAACATTCTCGAACAGGACGAAATAAAGGTATCCAATGGAGCGTTAATTTGTTTTTGGAATATAAAGGAGTCAAATGGACCAATATGACAGAGAGTCGCAATTTTAAATCAAAATGAAAAATATATTTGCTAACTTTATTCAGTATTTTCCATTTCCTATCACAACAAACTTTTTTGATTTTTTAGTTACTTTAGCAGCCACAGCGCAAGATAATTTCGGCCCTTTCGAATGCGTGCATAAAAACACCGCCGAAGTACGCGAATTCTCACTCATTTTTGTTTGGTTGCGTTTACGGGAAAGTTGCGAACGACACTAACCTGAATTAGCACTGGCATCGTAGCCCTTGAGTGGGACTATTATGTAACAAAAAGCAGAATGAAATATATCTTGAAGTTACAAGAAAAAAACCGGTTCTTTTCTTCTTAACCAGACTGTACCATATACCTATATGTATATATTACAGATTTTCCATAAAAATAAATCTTTTGTTCTATTTAATGTTCTATTATAATATATCTTTTGTTATTAATTAATCAGTAATAAGGGGTGATCAATTTAGAGGTATCGGATTTTTAATTAAAATAAATATTTTTGTGTATAACACCTTGCGATACATGACATTTATTTTTCCAAGATAATTAATCGAAGCTCGTTTATCCACAAAACATTTAGACTTTACACACCCCCACAAATAAAAGTGCTAAGGTGTGGTATCACAAGACCTTGGTGATAAATCCACTGATCCGCGACGAGAGATAAATTACTCACCGAAGCGATGACGCAGTAAATCTATTGTTTGGCGGGCTGTATGGCAATTGGCGTAGTCTTGTTGGAACCAAATTTTGTGGAGATCACCGGCTTCAATTTCCGGCATAAAAAAGTCATGTATCATGGCGCTATAGCGTTCGTCATTTACTGTTACATTGGCGTCATTTGTCAAAAAAACCGGAAATTACCTCCAATCTGATCACCCTTTATAAGTAATGTATTTTTCATCAGCGGCTGTTCGATTTGTTTTAATTATTGAGTTTGAGATTTCTAAAGGTTTTGTAAAAAAACAATTGTCAGTCATTAGATTAAATGGCGCTTTCTTTTTACCTATTTTCATGTAATAATCTTTTGATTATATTGCAGCAATCATCTGGTGAACATTTTTTAGTGGAATTAGACTCTGATTGACTAATTTACTTTATTGTACTTTAATTCTGATAAGAGGGCGCTAAAAGGCAAGCAGTGTTCAGAACCAAACTTTTTCAGACCGGCAATCTCCTGGCTCGACTCAAAACAAAAAAAAAAAAAAAAAAAAAATATGCAAAACTCTATCTTGTTGGAACGATGTAATTAGACCACGGAGTAAATAAAAATGGTTTCTGAAATATATTATAAGTAGTTATTATTCAATGCCCATACAAATTTTGTCGTTTAGTGGTGTTAATCTTTATATTTCAGGAAGCTATGATAATACCAAGCGATTTGATACTTAAATTTAAGATTTTTCAAAAAGTGGAGTTCAGCGATTTGTGCACTGAACGGGTTAAATATATGTTTGCTATCTACAAAGATGAAGTTTTGCTTGTCCGGGTAATCTCTGGAACTACTAAACCGATTCTGAAAATTCTTTATTTTATATAAAGCTACGGAAATCTCTAGTACCTAGCTGATCTATGCTTTTTCTTTTAATTTTATATTTATTACCTCCAGTATTCAAAAATGTTACAATCTCTTGGCAAATTTTATTCCATATTTGAATGTATATAGTAAATCATTATATATATAATTGGGGCTTACTACTCTTTCTGGGTGTTTGGCCAAGCTCCTCCTTTTTTTCGTGGAGCTCGTCTTGATATTTTGCACAAATGGTGGAACCTACACTTGTACGCCACCTCCGAGCGGCAGATGGTTTTTATGAAGAGCTTTTTCATAGAAGAAATTTACTCGAAGGTTGGCCATTGCCCGCTGGAGAAATTCGGTTTTTTTGCTGAGCTTTTGTGGTCGGAAATGGCCGAAGCCGATATGAAATGAACAAAGAAAAGAGTTTTCACAACAGACTTATTTTTACTTTATTTGCAGGTACTCACAAATGGGGCATATTTGACTTAATGATTCTAATTTTGAGAAATTGCTATGATATAGGATGCTTCCCATTTCAATTCAACCGGGCTATTCGGGACATGTTTTTCGATTTCGATGTAACTCAAATATGTTGCTCTCTGGTGAATATAATGAGACACGTATTTTTGTGTTCGCCCGAAAAATTTTTTTTTCACGATTTATCGGCAATTTTGTTTTTCGGCTCAAAATCGATTTTTTTTAATTATATAATAAACTTTTTTTTTAAATGCTCATAACTTAGTCAACAATGAACAGATTTTAATGATTCTGGGTTCAAAATTATCGCCATTACTTACACGAGCGACTTCATGTAGAAACAGTTGCAAAAGAGTAGTTGAAAATTTTTTATTTTTCAAAAAACAAAAAGTGCGAAACAGGTTTTTTACTCAAAAATTCATTACTCAAAACAACTCATTTTAGCTACTGGGCATTCAGCTCATAGATTATCATCTTAGATAAAATAATGTGTACGCTTGAAGATGCAGCTGCCTTTCATATTATTTCATATTAGAGATGCAGTGCATGAAATCTTATAGACACCTATGTACCGCGTAAACATATTTTTCCAACAATTTAAAGCTTTAATGAATTCTAAAGGTTTATCGTTTAACCCTTTCGAACCGGCATCCAGCTTATTAAAGACAAATAATTTAACTAGCTCCAACTTTTTGGATTACTGATAATTGAAAAGTGTGCATTTAAAGATTTCCCAATTTCGTCATGGGAGGGGCAAGGGGCGGGTGGTACAACATTGTACCATCAGTACCTTTGAATGTACCATCAGTCCTCTATCGACAAGTAGTAAAACTAAGTATAGAATTAAATGTTTATATCATTTAATGGTGAAAAATTCAAGTTATACAAAAATAGTATTCTTATTCAAACAGATTTTTATTCGAAATAAATGTAAAGTATCTTAGCTTCATAAAAAATGTACGGAATCTACTGATTTTCAGTATGATAAGTGGCAAAGCAATTCATGCAAAGTGGTATATTACATTGCTGACAAATTTGTTTTGTTCAGGTTTGGGATCTGCGGACGGCTGCAGTTTTCTTACCTTCTGCTTCATACCTTCATAGTAATGTGTGCCATTATCATCATTCACAGCGTTACAACGTGGGGTACGTTTAAGCTACTTTCACAATGTTCCTCCAATGTGGTCAATCTTGAGCTTTTGCCTCGTAGTTATGTATTCCTAAATCTTTGAGATCGTTTTCCACTGCGTCTACCCATCAGTTCCTTGATCTGTGTTTGCCGTTCCCGCCCACTAGCTTCCTTGTCACGAATTTCTTCGCGGTACACTTAGCAGTCAAACTGGTAACGTGACCTAAGCATTTTATGTGCTGTGCCCCGACAAATACCACAGCCGTCTCGTTCTGAGTAAGACCATTATGTTCGGAGCAATGTTTGTAGCTAATAAATTTAGATATTTTGTTTTTGAAAAAACAAAAAAAAAAACATTTTCTATCTGGATCACCCTTTATTTATTTACGTATGTTTGTTTATTGCATATTGACTTTGCGTAAATATTTTTGATTACTTTTATTATTTTGCCAACTTATTATTTTGCACATTTTGTTTATCTCTGTATTCTAACTTATGCTTCTTGCGCTTTTATGTTAAGTTAAATTTATATTTGCATGGTAAATATTTTCGTAATCCACTTGGCTGGTTCGGCTGGGTTAGTGTATTTAAATGATTTCAAATTTGTCAAACAATTCTGACACAGAAAACACACTTGCCTCCACATGTGAGAATGCGTACATATATACATATTTACATATATATTGTTAGTTATAAATTTGTGCGGAAAATGTGGGGAATGTTTTAGTCAATTGAAAAGGAGTTTTGGTTGTATGTATTGTAGTTATTGAACCTACAATGATTTGATTTGAGAAATTGACACAAAATATAGAAGCAATAAAAAAAAATAATAATAGGCACGTACACTTCTGTTACGGGCTTGGCCGAGTCCCTCCTCATATTTTGTGGCGTGCGTCTTGATGTTGCTCCACAAATGAAGGGACCTACAGTTTTAAGTCGACTACGAACAGCAGATATTTTTTATAAGGAGCTTCTTCATGGCCGAAACACACTCGAAGGTTTGGCATTGCCTGCCGAGGGGCGATCGCTATTATGTTGATGTTTTGATGTCGCTATCATTTTGATGCATGGAGATTTGAACCAACGCAATTCCGAATGGTAGTCACACATCAACTCATTTGGCTACGGTGGCTGCACTTTCATAGGATAGACAAAATGTAATGTAGTGAGGGAGATAGACCTCAGGCACGTATTTGACTATCTACATGTAATACCGCGGTGGTGAATAACTTCAGCTGAATTATATTTACGATATAGCAATCGCTTGTACGTGTACTGGAGGGCTGTTGTAGAATTACTGTACCTGCTTATCACAAGTGGATGAGAAACGAACCCTTTTAAGACCAGATTACGTATATCAAAATTAAAAATAACAACATAAGCCTTCTTATTTCTGCATATTTAAGACAAACGCCAAATCTGTCCTGCTATACACGAGGTGTGTTCAAAAAGTATCGCGAATTTTGTGTTTTTTCAAAAATTATTTATTTACTCATTAATATTTATTTTGTCCCCTTCAAAGTAGTCCCCATGAAGTTGTGTCAATGTTTTTTCCAATCTTCGAAGCACTTCAAAAAATCATTTTTTTATCTTGTTCAACTCCTCCTGCGATGATGTCCTTATCTCGTCAATCGAGCGTAGCGTCGTCCTTTCATGGGCCTCTTCACTTTCGGGAACAAGAAAAAGTCACAGGGGGCCAGATCTGGGGAATACGGTGGATGTGGCATCATTAGCGTGTTGTTTTTGGCCAAAACGACGCGCACAAGCAACGGTGTGTGAGCAGGGGCGTTATCGTGATGCAATAGCCAATTTTTGTTCTTCCACAAATCCGGGCGTTTCTGGCGGATTGTTTCGCGCAAATTGCGCATAACTTTCAGGTAATATTTCTTATTAACCGTTTTACCCTGTGGCAAGAACTCATGATGCACAACGCCCCTGCAATCGAAGAAAACGGTAAACAAATCGTTTACATTCCACCAAACTTGGCGCGCTTTTTTCGGTCTTGGTTCGTGCGGCAGCTTTCATTCAGATGATTGAGTTTTGGTTTCCACGTCATAACCATAAACCCACGATTCGTCATCAGTTATGACCCTCTGAAGCAAATTTGGGTCGTCGGGGATAGAGTCCAACATCTCATTAGCAATGTTCATGCCATGTTGCTTTAGGTCGAAATTGAGCAGTTTTGGTAGGAATTTTGCGGCGACCCGTCTCATGCCCAAATCATCGAAAAAAATCGAATGGCACGAGCCAATCGATATGTCTAGGTCCTTAGCTACTTCTCTAACGGTGATTCGACGATTGGCCAATACCATTTTCTTCACTTCATCAATTTTTTCGTCTGTCGTTGAAGTGCCCGGGCGTTCGGCACGCTTCTCGTCGTTCACGTCTTCTCGGCCTTCTGATAACATTGAGAACATTTTGTGCCACCGATAAACGTTGCTTTGGTCCAAAGTAGCTTCTCCGTATGACACAGTCAACATTCGGAATGCATCCGTGCACTTAATTTCGTTTTTCACACAAAGTTTGATACAGGTTCTTTGATCCATCTTTTTGAATAGGATAAAATCGAAGATGAGCTGAAATTCTGCACCTCCACATCGGTAGCAGGTGGATTTTCCACATTTGTGTGGATACCACTTGAAGACTGTATTCCTCGTGGGCTTGAATTTACGTTTACCCCAAAATTCCCTTATACCCCAAGGAGGCCCTAAGTTTCATTCGGTGATGATGCTGTACCATATTTAGCATCAATATGGACAGACAAAACCTTCTGATCTCGTTTTTATTTATTTTAATATCAACTTAGGTATGAACAGAGGAAAATCTGTTTCGAAAAACTTAGAAAAATTAAGAAAAGAAGTCTTAGAATTACATAACCATTTCCTTATATATTTGTATAGATATACTTGGCGCTTATACCATTTGTGGTGCGCGTCTTGATACTAATCCTGAAATGGAGCCACCTACAGTTTTATGCCGCCCATGAACGGCAGATAGTTTTAAGAAGAAGTATTTTCTTGCAATGAAATGCACTCGGAGGTTTGCTATTGCCGACCGAGAGGCGACCGCTATTAGAAAAAACTTTTTTATCATTTGATGTTTCATACACAGTGTTTGGAATCCGGTTAATACTGTTTGGTAGTCACGCACCAATCCATTCGCCTACGGTGTTCACCGTCGCGTAGACCATCGAATTTTTTTGGTGTGACCGACCAAAGTGGAGGTTGTATCGACCGGTCTGTTATTGTTGACAAAAACTTGATACGCTGTAAGTTACATACTTCTATTAAGTGAGAAACTATGTTTCCGGGTTGGAAAATATTTACTGAAGTTTATGTATGTCTGGGGCTCATTTCTTTTACAGTTTGGAAAACTCTCAATATGAATTTCTAACTGAAAATTGTTTTTAATATATCGATCATATTTTCTTGATGTTAAGCTTAAAAAACCATTTACTTTAAAAAAAGTGTACATCGTTTGTTTAAAGAGACCTAAGGCGGATATGCGTCACCGACGACTACGTGCGAAGATTGGGCTAAGCGGTCACATAGTAAAACTACGGCGATAAAGAACACTATTATTAATATTATATTAATAATTATTATTAATTCTTATTATTATAAAGGTAATACCCATATTTAAGAACAGCTTATACTGTTATTAAACACAACTCGCCAAGGCGTTTTCAACTCTTTTTATAGTTTTAGCAGAATTTTAGAAAAAAATTTCCGAAAAATTAGTTACCTATCTAATGCAAGGTATACTCATTTACGTTTTTTGTTTTTACTCCAAATTTCTTGCAATCTGTGTTTTTTAACAATACAACATTTTAATAATTTCTAAATCTAAAAAAGGGCGATCTTGAAAAGTTCGAGAAGGTGAAGTCGACACACAGCTATATCTTACACACCACGAGACGTATCGTGAGCACTGAGTGATTGATAAAGATTAACTTCGAACTATAATTATTCCAGCTTTAAGTTCTTAAAAAATTTCACGAATTTTCTTTGATTAAGCAATATACCTCATATCATACAGGCATTACATGCTTCCATGCACTCAGCTGTGTCTGTGGAGGTTGATCAAAATAAATTAAAGCACAGACTTCTTATAGAGAAACGAACTGATAAAATCAAATGCGGAAGACCAAAAACGAACAATTACATGTTTGCCATATGTATGTAGGTGATGCTGTACGCTTTTGTAAGGAAACTACTGAAAATATTTGCAACAAAAATCGAGTTGTCTATTAAGAGTTTCCCAAATAACCACAATAACAAATCTCTTAGTGGCATCTGCAATTTAGCATCAAATTAGATTTCTCATGTGCAATACACTTGTTGCAAACTTTACCTTTTCACCATTCAGTTTGATTTGATGCTGCACCACTTCACTTTGCTGCGTAGTCTCATAGGATAGGTAGACTAACTTCCACTAAAAGCAGCAATCAGCCGGAGAAGGTCATGACTAGCCTGTGAAAAAAAATGCCAATGCAACAACAATGCAACATTGAACTTGATATGGGGAATGCAGAGTAGAGAGGCAAAACATGGTATTGAAATGACAGGCAATGAAGGGAGCTCAGTTAGTGTACGAATATTTATGATTGAGCCAGAAAATATTGTTCAAGTTGAAGTCAAAAATGAATACGTAAAATGAGTAAGGAAGTGCTGAATTCTGTTCCGACCGAACCTGAAAAATTGACAAAGGGAATATTGCTGGCTTTTTGACGGAGTTGGTCATCCTATTTTGGGTATGGACCTTGATGCTTTTTCATAAATGAAAGCACCTATGGTTCTATCTTGCCTCCGAAGAGCAGATGACTTTTATGAGAAGGTTTTTCATAGCAGAAGTACACTCGGAGGCTAGCCATTGCCTGCCGAGGGAAGACCACTGTTAGAATTTTTCTTTTTACCATTTGGATGGTAGTTACCCACCATCGCTCTCGGCTACTGCGGCCGCCATTTTAGTTAAATTTAAATATTATATTTATATATAATTGTCGCTCACATCCTTTCTGGGTGTTAGACCGAGCTCCTCCTCCTATTTGTGGTGTGTGTCTTGATGTTGTTCCAAAAATGGAGGCAGCTACAGTTTTAAACCGACTCCGAACGGCAAATATTTTTTCTGAGGATCTCTTTTGTGGCAGAAATGCACTCGGATTCTTGCCATTGTTTGCCAAGGGGCGTCTGCTATTAGAAAAAAAACTTTTTCTTCATTTTGATATTTCACAACTTCTCTCGTCATTCTGAACATTTATATAGTACGTATACCTACGCCAATATCTATATCGATTCCCCTATGCGACTACATACAACCGTTATGTGAACAAAATTAGAATACCCTTTTGCACAAATGCGCGCGGGTATAACAATTATTATGTCCTATATGTATGTATGCGTAAAAGCGGATATAAATTTTTTTGCCAACGCCTCCTTCTCGCCTGGCCGGTCATGTGGCAGATGCAACAAGCATGAAATATTTACAGAAATTGATATCATCATTCACATAGTCAACATCTGTATCAGCTAAAAGCTTTATTTAACCAACGGTAGCAACAGAACTGTCAGCAGAAAAAGAAATTGCAGCATCTGTGTGCTTGTGTGGGTGTATCTTTTTTTCTTTCTTAACATCAACGGCTTGAGTGCTTTCGATTTTTGTATCATGCTCTGAGCATTGAACTGCCCGAAAGTTTTTCCTTCTCCTCCGAAGCTGTGTCTGCCGATTTTACTGTCTGTATGCTTGTCTAGCAAGCAATAAGTTAGTCAATTGGTTTGCTATGCCATGCATTTATACCAAAGCCACTGCTTCAGAGTGCAAGTGGCAAGGAAGTTAAAAAAAAAAACAGCAAAATCACCCACAATCACGTTGGACTAAGATGAGTGAGTGAGCAGTGAAGTGGAACTGGCATTGCGGCAGTCGACTGTGGCAGTAGCACTTACAGTTGGTCCGGTGAACGCCCCAGCATCTCAGCTGTGCTCAGCATCAGATTGCCGTCTTAAATTTTGCCGCACTGCTGCACATTCTTATGGACTCTTCAAAATGTTCTCCTCACTTTGCTCCTTTCACAATGCCGCAGCAATAATTTTGCTCTTCTATTTGTACTGCATTTGGCATTTCCTTTCGTTTTTATATTTTCATTTTTCGCTCTCTCTCGTGCAAATATCAAATACTTACATACATGTATGTGTGCATGTTCGTGTAGGTGAATCTGTTACTGCTGTAGACTTCATTGGCGTTGGTGTTATCAGTGCATTCTTATCGAATGGCAGCTAAAATTGACTACATTGACTACTACAATTGCCGTGACAACAGCCATTGCAGTGGTTAAGTGTTCCTGCAGCAATTGCTGTTGAAATATATTTATTTACTTATTTCGCATTTTTTATTATTTGACATGCAACTTTGGAGTGTAGTGAAAGTTCATTCGGAATTAAATTTATCAAAACTCTCGGTGTGTTTGTTAAAACTGTATTATAGTTGCACTACACGTTTGACGATAGCAAGGAAGCCTTGTTCAAGTATCTATTTGAATACAAATTATTTGAATAAGTAATTTTAAATCCAAATGTTACTGAAAGATATTTTTGCACCTTATCTGCATATTGCGTTCGTGCTTATTATTTACGAAATAAAACAGAAACAAAATATCTCAAAGAAATAGTGTCCTTATAATCTAAGAACCCAATAATCGAATAGCCAGGTGACCATTAAATTAAATAATCATTATATGAAAATTGACTGAATAAACTAACAGATAAAATAGTCACAAGAGCTTGTCCACTTGCAGGAGTGCTAAGATCACAATCGTACGCGATGTATACTATTTGGTATGGAAGTAAGTTTCCATCTTTTCTAAGCCAAAGTTTCGAATCATTTAAACAATTAAATAATATATGCTATTTTGTAAAGTATATGCCATGGGAAGCTACAACTTTTCCTCTGACAAAAAATTCGAGTCCTTTCGACTTGATGCATTCATTGAGCCAGTTTGCGATGCTCTCGTAAGAAGTGAACCGATCTCCAATAAGAGCTGCCTCTATTGATCAGAACAAATGGTAGTTTGAAGGTGCACTGTCTGGGTAATACGGTGGGTGGGGCAAGATTTCCCAATTCAGTCCCTCTAAATGCTTTTGTATATCTGACCCAATTTAGCAACGAGTGGCTTGTCGTTTAATGTAGCAAAATCAGTTTGTTATGTCTACCGTCCCATTCCAATGTTTTTTTTACAGCTCGATTGAAACGTACTGCAGTCAGTCGGAAACGATCGCCAGTATTAGTTTTAGATGGTTTAAGGAGTTCAGAGTTCATAGATGAATCTCTTCTGATCCCACCAGATGCTCAACATAACCATACATTTAATACAAATTCACTTCGAATGGAAGCTTATTTTTCTCCAGTGGGAGGAGAAACCTGCAAACTTATTGACAAAACCCCTCTTCTCTTCTAGCTTATAAATATTAATCCTTAGCCCGTCTTAGCTTCAGGATTTCAAAAACGTATAAAAAACTACCAATTAATTTTTTTATAAGGGGTTAGGGGTAGCCAGAATTAAAAAAAATGGATTTTTTTGCATTTTCTTAAAGTATAATATATTAAAGTTATTGTATGAAAGTTTGAAGTGAATCCGACAAAGACTTTTCGAGTTATTCAACAATTAACAAACGACGCCGTGCACTCCGGTGCGTTCGAGAGCAAGTAGCTAGCAGCAGCTGCAAGCAACTGACGTATGAAAGTGGCAGATGAGCGCGCTAGCGATAACAATCGAGAAGGTAGAATGGTCGGTAGGCAACAGCAAATCGATATTTTGGAAGCTGCTATGACCGCTGAAGAACTATTATATGACCCAGGAATAGTTGACACAATGTAAGTAATTAACTAATTGGTATAACTCTACATAAATCGATAGGAAAACTTCAAATGCGTTTTTCTCAAAACGAGGTTTTTTGAACTGGTGATCATTGTAACTTAAAAACCGCTTGGTATATTTCAATACAATTTATACTGCTTTGGAAAACATAAAAAACTCGAGCTTGATCGAACGTTTTTTTTTTCAAAACCTCGATTTGTTTTAAACAATAAATTGTCGGTTTTTTCTCGAAAATCTGAATAATATTTCCTGAGGCTGCCATATTGTTAATTTAAAAAAAAAGCTTCGATCCGGCGCAAGATTATCTATTAAAAAACTAGTTTCCCTTGACCGATTGATTTTAGATGAATCTCCAAGGACTAACCCCATAAGTACTCATTTATATGTAAGTACTTATATGTATGTGCGCGTACTAAATAATAGTGCTATCCATCTTAGTCTGTTGATCTTACCAAACATCCCAAACTGGCTTCAAATGTGGCATTGGCAATATGTCAAATAAAGTGCAGAAATAAATTTAAATTTAAATTTACTGCAATAACACTTACCATAAATTTCTATTATTTGACAAGCGTTTGGTTAATGGAAATGCCAATAAATGTGGCAAGAAAAAGGCAGCCACAAAAAAGCAATAAAAATGAATTGTTTAATGAAGTCCGAACAGTCAAAGCAAATGTGAAGCACAAGAAATATGCGTAAACCAAGAAGTCAAAACCATTAATAATTGACACAATTGAATAATGAAGTCAATGTGACAACGGCGACAACAATAGCAATGACAACAAATCGTGTTGAGCAATGAAGTGACAAAACATCAAAGATCATCAACAAAAAGACTAGTGGAGTTATTGTTGTTGTCGCTATGTAATGGGTGTGTTTGTACAAGCGTAAGATAGAAGTACGAGTAAGCGTAGGCATGTGTGCGTTGAATATTGGTTACGACTGACAACATATTGTCTGTCTGAGTTTGCCTGGCGTTTGGCAGTTTTTTGGAATGGCGTCTTCTTTGTATGTTTGTGGATACATATGTATGCATGTAAAAGAATGCAGAAATATTTATGTATTATATATTTTAAAATTATTATCTCAAAGAAAAGATATCCTTCTGCTGTTTGAAGGTTGTTGCTTCGAAACTCTTTGGAAATTGTAGAAATATCAAGAGTTATGGACTAGAAATTCTTTTTACCAACTCAGATTTTCCAATATGCTAACAGTTTTTACATTGACTCATTTTGTATAAGAGGTATCAGAGCAAAAAAAAATTTAAATAGAAAATATTGGTGTGAAAAAGATCCCCAAAACTATATGGGCCGCCGAAGACGAGTGGATTTGTGCGCACCATATAACAAATGTTCGACACTGTTTTTTTGTATGGAATTAAACATCCAACACCAACTTAGCAAACAAAACAAGAAAATTGTCAAAAACCAACACGATTAGTTCAATTAGCTATAAAACTGCATACCCGAAATTTTTCTGAAAATTCGGATTAAAAAATTTTAAAATTTTATGAAAATTTGTAGATATTTTTTAATTTGTACAAAGCTTAAAACTTGCATTTATATGTCTTTTGTAAGGGAAAGAATTATATTTTCATACAAAAACTATTACATTTAAATAAGAAACAAAGATATTGTTAGATATCGTTAGTGAGTTAGTTATTTAAGGAAGTATATGAATGAATGCAAGAAATTTTTTGATAATGAAAATGAGGTTTGCCTTTCGACCTCATAGTCTTTTTTGCCTCTTTTATAACAAAATACGCCATTATTGTCTTAAAATCTTATAAGGAAAGAAGTATTCTTTTAAACCATCAATAATTTATTAAAATCAAACTTCAGAACTTTGGATAAAAAAATTACATTCTAGAATATTAAAAAGTAATGCAAATAACTACTATATAGGGTTAGCATATATAGGGCTAAATGTGAACACTGCTATTTAAATGAATGTTAAATTATTTAAGAAATATCGGATTTAAATTCTCCATCTATTTTCTTCGATTTCTGAATCATACCTCAACTTAAAAGTTGATGAAATAAAATCACTAAGAAGCATCGATTATTCGATGTTTAATTTTGTTGTTTCAAAAGGACATATCCCCAATACTAGAATATATCTATAAAATAGTAACAGAACTCATCTAAAACTTTCATGAAATAAAGTTTACCTCGCAGAATTCGTATGACGATGAAATAGGCGCGTTCGCACGAGATAAATTGGAGTCAGCGAAATATTCATAAAGTTATTTTTAGTTACGGGAAGCTTTGTTTCTGAAACGTTATCTGTTCACACAAATAATGATTTCTCAACCAATCTTTCATAAAAGCCATATATCGTAGCAGAGGTGGGGCAGATGCACACAAATTATGCCTCCAACTCATACTACACAAGACGAGTAGGCCAAATACTTACTAAAAATTAAGGCCCTAATATCTCTGAATTCCCATCTTTTCAGTTTCTATTTATATTGGGAAGCACCAAATTAACTACCTTATCGGAAGATTTATACTTTTTGCAGATTACGTCGTAGCATTTTGATACTTATGAATTAGACAGTTAAAAATGAAGCGCGCAAAAGTCAAACTGAAAATTTCTAAATATTACTCAAAATCATTTCTTTTTATTTGGTAAAAAAGTTATTCACTTTGTGTCACTTTGTACTAATGTTGCTGCTCTTATGGTCACAGGGTTGGTTGGCTGGTGTGAATATCGATTCTGCAAGAGCTTTATTCATGGCATATCCTCTCTTGCCAATTCATCTGTTTTTTCGTTACCTTCAACGTTCCGATGTCCCTGGGACCCTAATTAAGGTTTACCGGTGGTATAGAGCTCGAAAATTTAGGGTATTTTCAGGTTTTTTTTTACAATGACTATATTTAAATTTTTTAAGCCTTTTATTTAACTTCTTTTACATACAAAAATCAAAAACATTTGTTTTTATTTTAATAAATTTAAAAATAACGCTAAAGTTGACACTCCCGAAAAATTGGATCGGTGTTGTCCATTTTGGCTCTTCTATTTATCTGAAACACAAAAACCAAAAAAATTATTAATTAGTATGACTGTAGCTATGTCCCGTACTAGAATAACAAAAAAACAAATAAAAATTTTACAAAATGGCGCAGTTTTGAATTTGGCACTCTAAATATCGGTTTTTTTTTCCAGTTTTTTAATAAAAAAAAAAACGAAATAATTGAAATAATAATATGATTCTAGTAAGGGCGATAGCCATTGATGTTTTGAACAACATTTTACAATTTCAGACGATTCGGTTGAATAGGTTTTTTTTTGACAACACCATTCCGAAAAAGCCATTTTCAGATAAATGAGTTTAAGTTTGTGGAACAGGAGCGCGCAGGCAGGTCTCTATCTAGTTAATGGGCTGTAAAAGCTATAATATTTGAAATTTCCATATGAAAATTTCACAGTATATTCTTAGGAGTCTATACATTCGAAATATCGAAAAAACTAAAAAAAAAATTTTTTAAAATTTTAGACCACCGGGTCCCCTTAGCGTAACATTATGGTTTTCATTCAAGGTGGTAAGGTTGTTGCTTCTTTGTTTCACTAGTTTAGAGGTGGTTGTAGTTGAATCCATCACTTGAATTACAGCTTGGCTATCCTAAAGAAAAGCGATATTGTCCTTACACGAAAAATGTACGATTAATAACATAAAATCTTCCCCAATTCCACCTGAAAGGCAATGCAAGCATTAGAAAGAGGTACGAGTTTTTCAATTTCAAGTCTATGGGAATATATGTATACTTCCTCCAACAGGATCCATTTCGGAGCCATCTGTATAGACTGTAGTCTCCAAGTTGTTCAGCGAGAACACCTTACTCTATTCCTCTTGAGATCATCATCAGCATACGCCTCAATTTCTATCCCACCTCCATAAGTTTTATTAAGATTTTGCTAATCCCACGTAATCACAGAAGTGGAGATAATCCTCCTCCCTGTGGAATATCCCCATGGACCCTCTTGGTTATGTTGATATTACCCATATTATCTTTGGCGATACTGATTTCTAGCATAGATATGATGTTAATACAATTTTCCACATTGTAAGTCTATTAATGCCTTTTGAATTTCTCTGCAAATAGCGAGGTAACCCGAGGAAATTTAATGTATTATCAAATTCATATCATCTAGCCTTTTCTTTGCCTCAATCGACTTAATTTAATAATAATTTTTCAGTATATCATCATTATTCCTTCTTCTTCGTTGCGGAGCATAGAGCCAAAGTAAAATTTTTCCGTTTTGGCCGATTCCCGGATATATTTTTCACTTGTTGCCAGGTCATTGTTTTGTCTACGGCTTTGTATTCCTCTGCAATGCAGCGTCGCCAAGAGCTCCTAGGTCTGCCTCTTCTGCGCTGCCCTTGCGGGTTCCAGTCCAGCGTTTGTCTGCTGATATCAGTATGTACTTAAATATAATTGCCGCTTACATACTTTATTGGTTGTTTGCTCGAGTTAGTCCTCCTATTTGTGGTGGTGACACTGCCTGTCGCTATTAAAAACACTTATTCTATCATTTGGTGTTTCATGTCTAGGGTTTCGAGCCCGGGCACTATCGAGTGGCATTTAGGCATATTCGGCAATAGGTAAACATTACGTCGAAACCATATTATTGACGAGTTAAAACATATTCACGCGTCTGGTATTTATAACCCATTGAAGTCAAATTCGAAACTTTGAATGGACTCAAACGAAATGAGTTATTAAGCTAATTAAAAAAAAACCTTAAATAATTTTGATTAGGTGTTGAAAAACGTGTTTTTCCATTGAGTTAAAAAAAGTTTCTAACCGCATCACTAAACCTCTTAAGGTGCCCGTCACATTTTTGAGTTAAATTTATGTCTATGTCATATTCCATTTATGAATTAATTTCCAAACTGTTTATTCAAGTTGTAAGCCAACATAATCAATGCCTATAAGCGTTTTACCAGACATAAGTAATGCATTTTATTGTTGAACTCCGTTAGTTTGCTTGCAGTTTGCGTGCCACAACCGAAGTTACCTGTTGCATATAAAGTTTCCTGTGGTCACTCAGCAGCGCTTCATTATTATTTCGTATGTGAGTTTGAGTGAATTTCACTACTGATATTTTTATTCATTCTTTGAATTTTTACCTGCCTGTGGCGTCTGTGCATCGGTCAAATGAATGCAAGTGCAATTTGTTGTCTGCTATCGTTCGTATGATGTGACAGCAACAACAACAATACCAATAATATTATTTCTCTGTCGATATTGAAAATTATTGTTGCTGCAATATTAACAATAAGAAAAACAATGCTGTGCTATGGTTTGTTGTAATGCAAATCAGTTCAATGCTGACTTAACGTTAATCAATTATTCACTAGCTGCATTCAAATGGACATTTTTGCTTGTTTGAGTGTTGCCATTTGGTTATGCAAATAAATAATTTTAGATCGGATTATTGATTTGCAAATTTCTTCCTGTTCACAAAGTTATTATGAATGAATGAGCTTCTCAAATATATATGTATTTATGTACCTCTAAATTAAAATACAATTGCATTCGAAATATTGGAAGCTTGCTAGGGAAAATCAAACGCATATTTACTTAAATTTGAATTTTGGAACGCAAAGCCATAAATCTAAATTTATTTTAAAAAATATGTACGAAATATGCAAAATAAACATATATAAGTTTTATAATTGTTGCAAATGCCGTACTACGCTAATCATATTGGCACTAGGAAATTAGACAGCTGCACTAAGCCAATAGGCCAGCGATGAAGCGCGTAAAGTTCAAAATTCATATTTCGAACACTCAAAATCATGTTTTATATTTAGTTAAAAAGCTATTTAAAAACAAAATTTTCCATCACCTTCTATTATTTCATTCTATGTGAAAGTGCGTTAGTCTCATGACCTTTTTCGACTTCCTGTTAATGTGAAGATTACGAAATAGCTAGATACAGTGAAGGACTTAAGTCTACATACAGCAGCATATTGTATTATTTCCCAGGAGGTGTACAATAATTGAAAATATGTTGATGTAGTTTTTTTCGGAATTCATATTTATTCATAAATTTACAAAAACCAAATTACTTCACTTGCTTTACAACAAAAAAAATGAACAAAACAACAAAGAACGGTATGACAAAAGTTTACATACATCCATCAAAGCAAACATTGCAAACAAACAGCTAAGTACCGTTCTTCGAAAATTGCAAGTGATAAATCGTCGTTGCTATTACATTTGTACATACATATGATAATTCGTTGGAATTCGTATGAAAATAAAAAGCGAACCGGCCGCCCAAGGAACCTTTTCAGAAATGATGTAAGCTCTATTTTAAGGGAAATGGAGAATATATTGGGAATAAGTTTCCACCTTCATAAAATAAGTGTCGCTGCTGATACTATTTTTTTGTTGGTATACTGGTGATTTGTGTTGTTGTTGTGTATATGTGAGGTCTCGATCGCAGTATGTAGTTGACATTCGTTTATGGCATACAAATACTTTTTTATCTGACGTCAAAAATGTATACGTTCGTTCCGAAAAAACAGCATTTGCGGGAAGTCATGCTGCATTATTACCTTTTAAAGAAAACTATAACTGAAACGTATCGTATATTGATCAATATTTACGGTAATTAAGCTCCATCAAATACAATTTGTAAAGAGTGGTCTCGCGCTTCCAAAGTGACAGTTTCGTCGTGAGTGATAAAGATCGCGAAAGGGCACCGATTCGAAATTCGAAGACACTCAACTACATCAATTATTGGATGGAGACGCATGTCGAACCATTGGTAATATGTCTAAAGAGTTGGATGGTGATAGGACAACCGTCGGTAAACGTTTGCGCGCGATGGGAATGGTCCAGACAGCAGGTAACTGAGTGCCACATCAATTGAAGGAGAGAGATATCGAGAGATGCTTGGTGACGTGTGAGATGCTTCTTGAACGAAAGCAAAGAAAAGGTTTTCTGCATCGCATCGTCACTGGCGATGAAAAATGGGACTATTGATAACTCTAAGCGTCGAAAATGTTGCAGGTTGCCAGGAGAACCAGGTCACAGGTGAACCATCGACAGTGAAAAAAATATTCATGCTTCAAAGGTTATGTTGTGCATCTTTATGAAATGCTATTTCTATGATAGAAATCATATATATATATAATTGGCGCGATCACTCCACTCGGGAGCATAGGGCCTCGACAAGACTTGTCTTGAGTTGGTTTCGTTAATCTCTTTTGATTTTTGACTGGGTAGATGATTAGCCCGCCGCTACCAGTCCTAAGTAGTGGGAGTGCCCACCTATCGTTGCTTAGGAACAACGCCTTCTTACTGCTTGGAGCGCCATCTGTGTTTCACATTTTTCTGCCAGAAGCATCGCACAGATGATTGAGGACATCGCTAAATTTGGTGTGTCTATAGTAATGCGCTGACTATTGTGCGGGGGAATGATGTTTTTTTTTTGTTTTTGTTTAAGAAACAGGGAAAGTGGGTAAATTTGGAGAAGTGTGAGGACCGTGCTTCACGTTGGATTCGAACCCACAATCTCTGGAATGGCAGGCTAGTGCACTTACGCTAGGCTACCGAGGCCGCCAATGTACAATAAAAGGGGAAATACCCTTATTTAATCCGATTAATCTTTTGCAAGGGTAGAGTGCTGTTGTCGCTCTTCTAATTTTATCCTGGACATTAGACATCCATCGGAGTTTTCTGTCCAATATTAGTCCTAAGTAGCGGGCTTCATCACTAAACGATATAATAAGTTGTATCTAATTTGGCCAGATTTCCGCTTTTACAGTACCACGTTGGCCAAGAATACACTCATAACGGAGATATATAGCGCATTAAAATGCCACCACAAGATATTTATCATGTAATTCTTAAATCTCTTAATACACAAAATGTTTGATTTTGAAATTTTCACAAATTTACAAATAGGTGATAAGTTTATTATAATGGCAATTAATGAAAGTCATATGTACACGCACATACACACGCCGTTTAGGAATTTCACTACAGAATTTGATTCGTAAATAACATTATATCGAAAAGTTCATTAAATATTTAGTTATACGCGTCAGTTACAATTAAAGTTTCCAAACACGAAAACCGCGCGAAGAAGCACTAAAAGCGGCAGCATCTGCGGACGCACACTTGTACACACTTACATACATAAAAGCGCATATTTTATCAACATACTGACACAAAAACAAAACGATTAGAAACTAATACGAATTAATTAGTGTTTAACTTGTAATTCGCATTGAAATGGAAAAGTCAGAAAGTGACATAAACTTCTTAAACAACAAATGCACTGGTATGCATGGATGTATGGTTGTATGTACGCATGTTCAATGCAAATAACTATCCGGAGTGTGTCAAATCGGCAAAACGCAGTGTGGCGAATGCGGTCATAATTAGTAAGCACAAGAGTGGTTCCGTGGAAAAGCTTTTTATGTGGATTGAAAGGAAAAGGATATTAGGAAAATGTCAAAATTTTATTAAATATGTTTAATTAGTTCATTATGTTCAATATGCATCACCAAATATACAGTTTCGAATAACACTTTTGCATTTTATTTTGTTTCTGTCTATCACACACTTGACATTTTATGTCATTTTAGTTGACGAATCGATGAGCAAATGCCACGATATTACGATTCACTAATAAAAGTTTGGCAACTGATTTCGGATGCTACTTAATCCATTGATGCAATTTGGAAGTAAGGGGGGAAAAAAGCATAAATGTAACCCCTTTCTGAAAAGATAGTCAAAAATTTAAAAAAGGTCGATGTAAGTCAAAATAATTATTATAAGTTAGTTTATGAGTGCTAATTAATTATTTTTATTTTTAACTTAGCCATTCCCGCAAATTTGTCGGCGGCCGTGTGGGTTAGTGCGTGACTACCATTCGGATTTCAGAGAGAGAACGTTGGTTCGAATCTCGGTGAAAGACCAAAATGCATTCAAAGTTTTGTCTAATAGCGGTCGCCCCTCGGCAGGCAATGGCAAACCTCTGAGTGTATTTCTGCCATGAAAAAGCTCCTCATAAAAATATCTGCCGTTCGGAATCGGCTTGAAACTGTAGGTCCATCCATTTGTGGAACAACATCAAGACGCAAATAGGAGGAGGAGCTTCGGCCAAACACACAAAAAAGGGTGTACGCGCCAATTATATATATATAGGCATATTGGCAATGGTTGTGATTGGCATCTACTACTCGTATATACTCCACTTATCGAGTTACTATGCTTCCCCGATTTGCTATGATTTTTTTCAGATTTTAGAAAGATGAATATCTTAAATCCAAAAGCTGTATGTTAATCCATATATGAATTTTGCATATTGCCTGTGACTAATAAATTGTTTTTTTTGGGTCTTCCAGCTTCTTAATCTGCCCGTCAGAAATTATTTGACTGACGTGCGATTTGAATTTATAAAGTTTCACAAGTCGTTCCTGAAGACGAGCCAATTCTTTTTCCAAGCAAAACTCATGAAATCAGTCTATGACCGAACTTAAAAATCGTTTGAATAAAACTGCACTTTTTAAGTAAAAAAAATTTACTTTGTTTATGTAAAAGTGTAAACCAAAGGATGGGCCGTCTCGGGCTCATTCCACAATGCAAAATTTTGTTAGGCATCGGATGAGCATCACATGACAAGTTCGTCCTATTCCTATCTAGCCCGATCTTGGCACACATTTCGTTTGACCGTCCCGAGAAATTGGATCTGGACGGTGTTGTCCATTTTGGCTCTTCTATTTATCTGACACACAAAAACCAAAAAAATTATTAATCAGTATGAATGTAGCTATGCCCCGTACTAGGATAAAGAAAAAAAAAATGGCGTGGTTTTGAATCTGACACTCTAAAAATCGGGTATTTTTTTCAGTTTTTTAATCAAAAAAGTATGAAATAATTGAAATAGTAATATGATTTTAGTACGGGCGATAGGCATTGATGTTGTGAACAACCTACTAAAATTTCCGCCGTTTCGGTTGAATAGTTTTTTTTTTGACAACACCAGGCCAAAAAAAGTCGTTTCGACATAAATGAGTTTAAAGTTTCAGGTACAGGAGCGCGCGGACCGCTCTCTATCTAGTTAATGGGCTGTAAAAGCTATAATATTGGAAATTTCCGCGTGAGAATTTCACAGTATATTCTTAGGAGCCTATACATTCGAAATATCGAAGAAACAAAAAAATCGATTTTTTGAAATTTCTAGACCCCTTAAATAAATAACAGAATATTTAAGTTTTTTTATGGTGATTGCATACATAGATATGTGAAAAATTTAATTGTCTCGTACTATTCTTCAAGATTTAATTGTATATGCGGCATTTTATGGTTACCATGGAGGTTGTCAACTGCTTTGTGAGGGAGCGTGACTGCGCGTCAGTTAGTTAATTTTTTTTACTATATAACATTTTCCTTCTTTTATATATAAGTCAAAGTAGATCTTATGCGAAGTTTTACTAAAATCGGAGCATATTGACTATTTTTGGCCGCCGTTTATTTGGGGGCGTCACACTGTGTGCCGCTAACTAGACTGCGGAAAAATTGAAACTGACAAACTATGAGCAGATGCCACGAAAGACAGGCGACCACGAGTGCACACACTTACTTACATGCAGATGTATATGTGTATGTATGTAGAAGCCACATAGCTTTCAAATGTGACATCAATAGTGGTTCGCGGTCATATGCTAATGTACGACTTGCAGTACTTGCAACTTCTTCAAATTTTCTACGCCAACTTTTTTGTAGTTGTTTTGCCTTGCATTATTATTGGTGTGGTGTTGTAGTAACTACATAAGCGTCACCACATCAGTTGGTAATGACTGGTAGCGATTTTCTTATTTTTCATTTTCTTTGGTATCTGACCATTTAAAGTCAGCGACTATTTTTATCATTTGGAAATATCAACTTTACGACAGTAACAGTTGGAGTAATAATTTACTTGGAGTTGCATTTTTAGCTTTTCTGTTTTTCTTTACACTATCGGAAGTGTTAATTGCTCAGTTTAATGAGTTTTAATTTATATGTTGACAGCGGCAATTTATGAGCGCACTTGCCCTTCAAATTTAGAAGCCACTCACAATATCTCTATACAAATAAGTAAGTATTCACGCATGTAGATAAAATTGCTTTTATGCATTTTGCAACAAAATTCATTTATTTCGAACTAGTACGGTTCTTGTGAATTTGAAATCATTACTAGTTCGCATTTTTTCATATATCCGTAAAATCAGTTTTAATGAATAAAATTCTAAATAGAATATGTCTATTGTCTCCCACTGCATACTTAGTTATTTTTTGAGAGAGCCAAGTTGCTGGAATCTTAGTTCCACGAAAGCAAGACAGGTAAGATTATTCCAACTCAACCTCCATACAGCTGGCACAAAAAGGATTTGATGTTTGGTTCTTCGTTTATATTATCGGTTCAAAAATGAGCATCCAATACAAAGCTTGATACAATTTTTTATCGAAACATATCAGTTGACAGTGTAAGTTTACAGAGATGACGATAATAATAAAAATAATTGGCGCTTGCACTCTTTGTTCGGTATTTGACCGAGCTCTTTCTCCTACTTGTGACGTGCGTCTTGATGTTTCCCTACAAATGGAGTGGCCTGCAGTTTTACATCGAGCAACAGATATTTTTTATGAGGAGCTTTTTCATGGCACAAATACACTCGGAGGGTTGCAATTATTTGTCAAGGGATGACCGCTGGTAGAGAAAACTATTTTTTGTCATTTGGTGTTTCATTTCCGGGGCTCCAAACTCCGAATGGATATGATGATATCATGATTTTTTTTTAACCGGAGTTCATGAGTGGTATGTACGATTAAAAATTTTCAGTGAAACTTTTGAGTATTTCCAAAAATTCAATCTGTCTCCCTGTGGCCGAACAAAAAACAAATTGGCTATTGAAAATATTATTCGCCGTTTTTTCGCGCAAAATGGTTAATGGGAAACCAAAACCGGAGTATTCGGCTTCTTCTATTCACTACTTCTCTGCTCGACTAACTTGAAGAAAAATTTGTATGCGAAAGCAACAACAAAGTTATCGAGCAGGATTCACTACTAGCGAGAATGGCTACACCTCATTAAACTGGTATAACTCTATATTTTACAAACAAATGTAATTTTATTTGCTTCAACTATTTTACACTTACTGTTTGGATAAATCAAAAGTGAATGTAACGATGATGGGTGCAATGCTGTTTATCGAGTCGTACCGTTAATGTACAATTTGTTGTTATGAAGCGCAAAGGGTAAATTAGTAGTTGTATTGGGCCTTAAAGTTAGAGCCCCATACCAAGCGCTCGCGGCTTAATATCGAGTGGAGGGAAGTTAGCATTTGTTGAATGATAATTATCTCATCGCAATAAGTCATCTCAATGAATATATTTGCGAACGATTTTTATACTAAACATCGGATTATATAATAATTAAATTAACAACCATTTTCCGTCTGCACTCTGTGACCTTCACATCTTCAGTAAAAAAAAAAAAAAAACGGAGAGTTGCCAAACACATAACATTGTTTTTTTTTCTTGCTGTACCTATAATATTACGAAAAAATTCTTATTTTTTAAAAACGAATCAATCTACAATTTTTTCATGTATTATTAATACTTAAAGTTATTACAATAATTTTGTCCACACTTTTTAGCCATATGTATGTATGTTTTATAAGCCAAATGAATCGAATGAAATGATATTTAGCTGTAGCTTCTGCTATCACTTGAACATTTGCAAACATATTTGCTCGTGTCGAAGATCAAAGAAATATTCAATATTCAAACTGTTAGATGACGGAAAACTGCTGGATGCATGCGTGTAATTGTGTTTGTACATTATTAAAATATTATATTTAACTTCAATTGTGTACGTATGTATGTTATAAGAGCATTCAATTTATTGAAGCAAGAAATTGTGGTCAAATAATTTGAATGAAAATATTTCTAAAATAGATCGCTTTGTTTGTGTTAATAAATAATTTCTTGAGTAGCTTGTAAATATTGCATGCAAAGTAAACATTATTGACCAATCCAACTCATCCCAATGACCTATGCGACTGAGTGTGTCCCTTAGTGGTCAAACGCTTGAACCTAACTTAGACGTTTTGAATTCACCATCGCCATAGCGAAACTATTTCTTTGTTTTAAATTGGCTAATTGTTTCTGATTGAAAGTATATTATATTGTTTGATAATAAATGTGAATTTAATTCTAAAAATACTGAAATTAATTAATATTGAAGTGACTTTATGATTCAAATTTAAAAAATGAATTAAATTATAATTGAATAAAATTTAAATTAAGATAATCAATCAATTTTGGTTTTGAATAACTTGTTTACTAAATGCAAAAAAAAATAGTTTGAGTGATGAAAGCCTTTATTTGTACCTTTATAACTTTTTCTGTTAAGTGGAAAAGTTGATATCCGCAAGTGGCTGGCGACAGAGTTGATATGTAAGTATTTACATTTGTGCCCGTTTTATCGAGTCCAGTTGGCGCAACAATATTAGGAAATCAACGTCGATATTTACGCTGCGCCAACATCACCGACCGTTTATTGTTCCAAAAATTTTACACAAGTAATCCATAGTCCTGCGGAGTATACCACTCCATTGCTGGTCTCTTTGTATACTGCAGCTGTCTAACATCTTCCGATAGGATGTTTAAATTTGATAGCTTTTAAGGAGGTATACAACTTATAATGATAATTAATATTCTTCGAATTCTTCTTCGCGTGAACGCTTACTGATATTGATTATTTTCGTAACTGTTTCTGGTTTATACTCATAATCTCCATCTTTGAGATGACCCCACATTGTAGGATTTATAGCCAAAAAGCATCGCCTGCTCATAAAGCTTGTCAACCCAAAAGGCGCAAATGGATATTACTCACACAAATTAAATTAATTTCTTCAGCAACCATATTTATTCTGCCGTCATTAAACTTCTTTAACTTGATCTAAGCCTACGTAGGTGAGGTAAATCAAATAGAGAATACTTTCCAAGAAATTATTGTAGTTACGGCAAAATAAAAAAATATAATATGATAGGTAATAAACATTGACAAATATTTATAATCATTGATTTATCGATAGTTCATCAACTATATATGGCGCGTTTTCGACCGGAGACACCGGTTGACCTGAAGTGATCCGGTGACCGCGCGCCCTCCGCCCTCTATCTCAAAAACGGTTCACCGTATAAAAAATTTGTTGCAACAAAATTTGTAGAGAAGTTTGTATTCTACAATACTGATAATAAATACAAATAGCAAAAAAACCCATAGGAAATGAGATATTTACAAATTAAGCGCAAAAAACCGATTTTTGTGACCTTTGACCTTAAAATTTAATAGTTGCGTACACCCTACCATATATAGGTTTTGAGAAAACTTTTAGAGTATTTACAGACTTACAGCTGGGTATCTCGAATTCCGAGATTCTTACCTAATTTAAGCTTAAATGACTGGACTATACAGCTTTACTGCTCTAAGTGCGGCTAAGTGTAATGAATAATTAGAAGATGATAATGAAGCAAAGACACAGGAGCGGATTCAATGATCGCTTCAAACGAGTTGTGGAATGGGAAAGATTTTGCCAATCGACTAATTTACCACAATGATACCACATAAAAAGTAAGTATTCTGCTACAATATGAAAAATAGAAAAAAATGTTCGTAAAACGTCTGCTCGCTAGAAACATTTTCACTCCCTGCCTTCTACCTTGTCCTTCGACGACAGCTGGTTGTTAGAGGAAGTGTTAGACTGAAAACGCCTTGATCGTATTAACGTAGCATAAGAAGAATTTCAACAAACGGACTGTCGGTTGCATCTTTGAAACAATTTTAGGCAAAGCTTCTCTTGAAATGTTTGTCACGCATTTGATATTGTTTTGGATCTACAGGCATGCATTATTTTTTGTCATCTTCTAAAGAGAAACAGTTTTTTCCTTGTGAAAGTTTAGAGGTGTATACGGGAAAATATTAGATTGGGGAAAAAGAAATCCATTAGTTTCTGGGTAGATGGCTCTAGTGATCGATATCTCGTAAAGTATCGATCAAACAATTTAAACTCTGTGCTCGTTGTCAAGGTGAAATGCTTTTTGTTTGTTCCATTCAGTTATGTGTTACAGGGTGTTAACAATGAAAGCCAATATTGAGAAAATTCGGTATATTTTACAATTTTTCTTTGGTAAAGATGGAAATGTAAGCCAGGCTGCTGAAAGTGTGACAGCTCATAATGTGCATTTTTGGTTTCGTCGATTCCGTTTAGGCGTTTTTTGATGTTAAAAAAAAAATGTCTATAATGTCAAACATAGCGATAAAACCATAGAAATAATTGAAGTTGACTGGCAAGTCAGTAGTCGTAGCATCGGCCGGCTGCTAAAATAGTTTTAAACTAATAGAAAGGATATTTTGTTAAATATTTCAGTGGGCCTACTTCTACTCTATCATGCACAATTACAGTATTACTACGGTGAATGCCCTTTTGTGTATTTTCTTATTTAATGCCTTTATTTTTAATGGCTTTCAGTTTTTTATTTTATCTGCTTGCCGCCAAACTGGTTGCACTTTCGGGCTGCCGCATACAATTTTATCATATTGATTTTTTATTCTTATGTATTCCGCCAAACCAACATGGCCGCCACAACGTGCTAACAGCGATCCGCCGTACCTATGCGAAAACCCTTCACAGTGTTTTGTGTTATAGGTGACAATATTATTTTGATTAATTAAAATTCGAGCTAATAAATATTTAAAGTCATTTGTCATGCATTTATAATTTCCGGCCAACAAATATTGAACTTCCAATTCAAAATGAGTAATGTGGTAAATTTTTCATTGTTTTAACTGGCACTTGTCAAAACATTTGTTTCCATGACATAATCTGATGATGTCAATCAGCCCAATTAAAATAGGATTTATTACATTCTACACAAATTTGCTTTTTAGTCAAACACTATGGGTGTGCTTGTGTAAAGGGAGCTGGCTTTGTTTTTTTAATTTTGCTATTTTAAATCTCTTTAAATTTAAATATTTGTAAAATGAAATCACCGTAGTTTTTTATTGAAAAAAAAAGTTTTACAAAGCAGTAATTCCCAAAATTATCAAAATAAATAGATAAGCGTTAATTTAGAATAAGCCGCTTTAATGTTAATGCTCGCAATTGCCTGCATCCATCGCCAAGGTCACTTCTCGCTTACGCAATTTCCGATACAAGGATGATGAAGTACTCCACTCATCGATTATTTATTCAGTAAATGTACCAATATGACTTCAGTGGTTGGTAGAAATAGCCACGTACACCTTCCAAGATGATGAAACTACTGTCGTGCATTTAATTTTTCAATATGCTGTATTAAAAATAAATATAAGACACCACAGGTTTATTCCGTCTTTGTACGAAAGATGCTTTCTGATCAACTTTTTTGTACCGAAAATGGAATTTAGAAATATATTCGCACCATTGACAATTAGGATGCTTCCGTTGCTCGAGATTTCGGACTGTATGTCAAGCTCAACAAAATAAGTTATAGTAATTTCTTTTCTCGAAAAAAATGTCACCTTATGTTGACATTACGAAAATTACCTGTGAAAATGCTTCGTACTTCTTATGAAAAAAAATATTTGTTATAACTATTAAAGTTTTCGTGCAACTATTTGGGGTTACTCGTGTGCACAGGTAATCAAAAATCAACTAAACAACTCTCACCCGACTTTTTGTACATAGAGGGTAGAAAATATCACGTGGTCAGAGTATTACAGTTTGAGAAAAGAAAGCTGTGACAAAAAAGGTAATACATGCATACATATATGCCCCGTTTCGGCTAATAATAAACCGGTAAGATGATTTTCGGCTTTATCTCGATAAATTTTACGTATCGTCCTATCTTTAAAGGTGCTAATGTTAGTGGGGTAAATTGCAAAAAGTTTAAATTATTTGAGATTCTGTCTTAGTTTGAGATTCTTCTTAGCGCAAAATCTTGAGATCTTCTGCAATATTTATTCATGCCAGTTATTCTCCTCTGTGCTCTTAAGGCAAATAAAATTTTATAGTAACATCGTCCATCCGATTGTTACTCATATTTTCGTAAATTATTTGCTTTATTGCCTAAGCGATTTTGACCGAGTTTAACAAAGCAAACGAGAGAGAAACGACTCTCGTGCTAACCGCTAACTGCTAACACATCAAGTAAAGTATAAGTCCCTCTCCCCTATTCTTTCCAACGCAAAGGAGGCCTTCCTCATCCATCAGCTGGTATCGAATCGAATACTTTCAGAGCCGAAGCGTTTGCATTCATTTGGGCTAGCTAGCGCAGCCTCTAGATCCTGTCCTTTCGGTTGTTGAAACGCGTTCTAAGTAATAGCCTTTTGACTCGGTCAAACAGAAAAAATAAACGCTGGGAGCCATATCAAGTGATTTCGATGGCTGTTGGATAGTATTTCTTTCGTTCTTGTTCAAAAATTTGTGGACAATGATTTTCCCACAAATATTTCCTTTTTTTGTCAAATTGCTTCACGTAAACGTCTCATAATGCCAAAATAATAGTCCTTATTAACTTAATGCTGCGGTTATTGATCAAGTTTCCTTTCACTTTATGGATGTTTTTATCGTTTTTTCATGTCGACGACCTGCCACTACATTCGTCATCCTTATTGGACTCACGATCTCCTTTGAAGCGTTTGTGCCCCTCTTAAACTGCTGTTTTCCTTAGAGTGTCGTTAGTAAAATAGTTTCCCAATATTTCTAAAGTTTGTTTCATATTTTGATTTAGTGTCTCAACCGCTCGATTTTTGTTGCCAGTCCGTTCGCGAACTTTTGTGTTATTTATGTCAACTTGATATTGAATTTTTGATACTTTTTATTATATTATTTTCTAACATAATTTGTACTTGGTTTAACTTCAGCCTTTTCTATATGATTCCTAAACATAAGATATAAGGAACAGATTATTGCACATCAAACTCTTTTGTACTAGGACCAATACATTTTGAAACATCTACTCAGTTATTTTGTAGGTCATCGCGTTTGCAAGTAGACAGCACTGACTCTTGCGGCTAGTTTAGTTAAAGCGGAGGTGTAATAATCATTGGGATCAACCACAATAATTTTGGATATACAGGGTCCGGCATCTGAAGTGTAACCAATTAAAAATGCCATAAATTTAGTTTGGAAAATTAGTTTTATTCAACTCAAAGTAAAAAATGTGTAAAAATAATACAAAATTAAGACTCAGTTTATTTTTGCTAGATATGTCTACATTTTGCCTTGAGAATAAACCATCGGATTCGCGTCTGGTGAATTTGAGAGCCGTTGTGTGGACGCTTGGAAGTTCGGAACGTTGTTTTTTCGCCATTCTTGGTTCACTCAAGCTTAGTGAGACGGTGCCAAGTCCTGTTGAAACGTCCATGGTCTACCACTGCAATGTTTGTCTGCCCACGGCTTCAAACCAACCTCCAGAATACTTTCCCGATAATATTTCGCATTTACCTTGACGTCAGGCTCGATGAAAACGATTGGAGAGCGCCGATCTCTAGATACAGCGGCCCAAGCCATTACCTGTGGCACGTGTTGCCTCCTGAAGGCCAATCGATGACTCAAATTCTCGTATGAATGGTCGGCCAAATAAATTCTTTAATTTTGGGAGTTTACGAATTGCTCAATTTGAAGCATTTTCTCGTCAGAAAACACAGTGTTCGAAAATTCACCGCTTTCGGCCAAGCGAAGCAACTCCTGCGCTCTCTCAAGTCTGACTTGTTGCTGCTTGGGTGTGAGATCATGCGCCTTTTGGATCTTATATGGCTTGACTTTTAGATCATTTTTCAGTATGCAGTGGATCCTATGATCAGATATTTTCAGTTCTTTCGCCATTTGATTGACACTTCGTCGGGGATTGCTCTCAAGTCCCTTCTTAGCTTTCTGAACCATTTCAAGTGACGTTGCAGTCTTTTGATGACTACCCCCATGACGTTTCGTGATGCTACCAGTATCATTGCCACACATAATGGTGCGATAAACAAAAACTTTATTTACTTTAGGGTGCTCGAGCTCACGAACAATCGCTGCTTGTGATTTTCCAGCCAAATATATTGCAATCATACCATTCCGTTTGAAATCCATTACTGATTTTCTTTTTTCGCGTCTGCTGGCGACAAAATGCTTCCACGCACTTGTAAACAATACCCTGGACTATCATTTATCCAACTAACAGACAGCTGGTGCCCATGCATCAACCACCCGAGCGGTCTGAAGATGGTCACACTTTGAGGGTAGGACCCTGTAATATAATAGAAAATTCTAGGAGGAGTAGGAGATTTTAAATGATTTTGAGTGATAGAAATTTTGATTTTGACCTTTACGAGCTCCATTGCTTGTCTGTTTGTATACTGCAGCTGTCTACTTCATAAGAGTCAAATATGATTGACGTACGACACCATTTCCAAAAATTATAAATCTTCCGTGTAGAAAGCGAGTGATTGGAATATCTATCAAGAAATGAAGAGACATGTAGTTATTTATCATCGCTATATGTGCAGATCGTACCGATTTAGAAATCTCTAACTTTTAGAGAAAAATAAATTTAAAACTTAAAAATTTAAACATTATGACGCAGCCATTTTTAACTGTCAGATTTGGTTTAAATCTTATTAATGATTTTTATTAATTAATAACAGAAAAAATCGGAACCTTGAACTAAAATTTAGAAGTAGATGTACTCGTACGAGCCAGAATATATTTTTTTAAATAATCTTTAATATCGAATATTTCGTAAACGGTTAAGTTTTGGACATCATGTCGAATAACTGAATTAATCAGAAATGAGCTCAATAGTAATGTGCTTTGATATATAGGACGACTTTTCCGGTAATCGTGTATTTCCACATCATTTTTATTCTTATAATTGGTAATTGCGAACAACTCCCAAATTAATGATTGTAGACTACAATCTTCGGTTCCGCCTACTTTGTGTGGCTGTAAGCGCTATTGCCTTATATCCGGGTGAAGGAAGGTTAATAAGTAGAAAATGCCAAGTCAATTTAAGCTGGTTTGTCAATTATTCACAGACAATGTGTGTGTCTTTTGGTATTGAAATTTTAGCAAAATTTCGGTACTCCTAGCATTAAATTTTATTGTTGCTTGGAACAATCAATATTCGCTACTGACATTTTCAATTAGGCAGATCTCATTAAGATATTTTAGTACACAATTCCAAACATTTACACTACCAAATCTATATTTGCTAATTTGCCGCCCCTCAATGACTAGGTTAAGCTCAAACCCAGTAAAAATTTAGAATCAAATCGCCAACAAACGCGGGGAAATGCACAAAGGAAATGATTAGCATCTATGTGAAGTAGACGCAGTTATACACATCCTTACATACGTATGAGAGTTTGAAGCCATAAGCCAAATCATAACACACAGAAACTCATGCGAAGAGTAGAAATGTGGCAGCTCATCTGGGATTATACCCAACAACAATGGCTATACCAGCTAAACAAAAACACTAGGAGCTAATATCATGCATATGTGGTAACATACATATGTGGTAACATATGAACATGCACACATACACACGTATGCAGATATGAACGAGTATGTTGGTTTAATTGTAGTTGCGCAAACCACTTTTGAACAATTACATCGCTTGGCATAAATGGTGGCAGTAAATAAACTTCAGTACATGTGACATAAGGATACATATGTATGTACCTACCCAGACATATACTTAAACAGCAAAATAAGTGCAACAACAAAAGCAGTAGGTGACAAGCGCATCAAAGTGGTAGCCGAGAATTTGGATCAGTTCGTTTGGATAAAAATATCATGTGAGGCCATCCATATGTATGTGTTAGTATATGGAGTGCTGTGAAGCGTGTGGTGCGCGGAAGTGCATGTATTGATGCCCTAAACCGCACATCACATCAACGTCATTGTCATTAGCATCAAAATGGAAATTTCGCATGCCAGTCCATCAAAGGTGGCCGCACTGATTGGCTACACACTTGTCGTGCGTGTGGTCCGAAGTGTGATGCAAAACGTTTTTCGATGTATTAAAGAAGTGTCAGCTGTAATGAATTTAAATTAAATTTATTGCATTGCAATTTATTTAAAGATAGTTTAATTAAATTAAATATTTTGCACGATTTTTAATTTGATGTCAAGGAAGGAATGTTGATAATTTTTTCGATTTATTTCGATGATGAAATTAACATAGTCAGGCCAATACGACCAAGATAAACTACGGCGCTGTTTAGTTTGGTCAGTTGTTGACAGGAGAGATCGGAATTAAGTTTCGCGCAATACGAGTAACTCATAGTGGATGATCTCCTTCCATTCACAATAAATAAGCAGAAAAATCTTAATCCGAATTATTTTTTTTGGTCAAACTTACAGTTCAAGATTGATTTTTAGCTAATTTTCATTACTTTAACAATAAATCCAAATCGCACCCTGGCAATAATTGCTCCCATGCTCATCCTACTCTGTTGTTGTGGTTGTTGTTGAAGTATTTCTACTGAAATAGTCTTAATTAGCAACTAGCGCCGTTTTACTACCACTGAACACGTGTGATGTCTTATTGTTGTTACTTTATTTTCCATTTCGGAAAATCCAATATAACAAACAAAAGTAAGCTTTGTATCCCTATGTCTGAGATTTCATCAATTTGCTATAGGAAAGGCTTACCGAAAGTGCGAAGTCTTACTCAAGCTATACCTGAACATTCGTAAAAATATAGAAAAGACTTTTTCCTGTAAGGGTTGCAGTGTTACGTGAGATGCTTCTGCGAAATCCTCCTAATAGATAATTCGTCCTTTGGATTTTGTACGACGGCCATGTTTTTCTTGTTGTAGTGCATGTAGTTAATTGCTGCCACCTTATTTCGTCTAAATCATAGTAGTGTGAAGTAATGGATGTTTTTATTGTGTTGAATGGGGTAGCAATTCAAACCGCCTCTAGCTCATCTGCTATCTCATTGCCCTCTATATTTCTATGACCGGGAAGGCATACCAGAGTAATTTTAAGACACAACCCCGCTCAAGTATAACCATAATATAATATTATCGACACTTGTTTTATTATTTTATTACATTCGGTATGCAATACCAAAGGCATTTACCGGAAATTGTTAAATCTTTCACCTTCGTCTAATATTATACAAGGTGGCTCGAAATAAATCATAGAACTTATTTTTTTGAATACCTTTTTTTTTGCTAATAAAGAAAAGAAAATGCATTTTAGTGACGAAAATATTTATGTTGACCTTTACGCGCTTCACTGCTTGCCTGTTTTGTATACTGCAGCTGTCTACTTCACCAGTGTCAAATGTGTTTGACGTACGACGTCATTTGCAAAAATTATAAATCTTCCGGCTAATATAGAAATATATTTGGCGAGTGCATCCTTTTTAGGTATTCGCCCGAGCTCCTCCTCATATTTGTGGCGTGCATCTTGATGTTGTCCCACAAATGGTAAGGGTGACTAATTTCGCGCCACCTTGTATCATAACCATTATGATGCTGATGCTCCCATTCGTGTTATAATGCGATTAATATTAGCTTTTGCACAAATACACAAACGCATATATGTAAACAGTCATACAAATTGCTTCTTTACACCAGCAAGTTACAGTTCATCGTCTGGATGGGGAAAATCCCTTTTTGAATCCTTTTGTTAATATTACCTTTGCCACAATTCAACATAGTTTGTGGCTTCAACGGATTAAATATATACAAAGAGACAACATTGTGTTAACGGTTGTTTCACTCAGATTTAAGTGACCACAATAGCTATACATACATATATCTGTAATATATATGTACATACAAATATTGATGATGAAATTGCACTTATTGATATTCTATGCAAGATTGTAGATTGCAAAATGCACTGAAAGAAGAAAACATTTTATAGTTTTAGCATTAACTTGAATATGCCTCACTGGCGCATACAACAAATAAACAATACTTTTTACACCCCTCCATATATCCTACCGAATTATATATTTATGTATTTTAATAATCTACAGTACAAGTTAACTTGCAGACTAGACAAAAATATAGAGAAAAACAAGCCAAATTTGGCAACTAAAATATTAGCAATCAGTACAAACTTAATATTAATTTTACAAAATTATATCTAAAGGGTGGTTAAGTTTCAAGGGCCGGTGTTAATTTTCAATAAAATACAATTTTTTACGAAATTATTATCATTTATCTTTATTATCACAATATTGCTATGGCTCAATTACGTATAGAATAAACTATCGGCCAAATGGCCGCCACGGTCTCGGCGGCACACCTCCATCCGATGGTCCAAATTTTCGATGACGCTGAGGCAGAATTGAGGTTCTATGTCGTTAATGTGCCGAATTATCTCATCCTTGACCTCTTGAATTGTTGCTGGCTTATCGACGTACACCTTTTCTTTCAAATAACCCCAAAGAAAGAAGTCCAACGGTGTTAAATCACATGATCTTGGCGGCCAATTGACATCGCCGCGATGTGAGATTATTCGGCCATAAAATTTTTCGCGCAAAAGAGCCATTGTTACGTTAGCTGTGTGACAACTCGTACCGTCGTCTTGAAACCACATATCATCCACGTCCATATCTTCCAATTCGGGCCATAAAAAGTTCGTTATCATCTCACGATAGCGAACACTATTCACAGTAACTGCCTCACCGGCCTCATTTTGGAAAAAATACGGCCCAATGATGCCGCTGGCCCATAAACTGCACCAAACAGTCACTCTTTGTGGGTGCATTGGTTTTTCGGCAATCACTCTTGGATTATCATTCGCCCAAATGCGGCAATTCTGCTTATTGATGCATCTACTGAGGTGAAAATGTGCCTCATCACTGAAGATGATTTTCTTCGAAAATTGGTCATTCAATGTTGCCATTTCCTGCCACCATTCTGACCATTGACGACGCTTGAAAGGGTCAAGAGGCTTTAGTTCTTGAGTCAATTGCACCTTGTAAGCGTGTAAATGCATAATGTTCATCCACGAGGGGCGTGAGAGGTGCAATTGTTGGGTACGACGACGAGTTGAGGTGGACGGCTCTTCAACAACACTATCGCGAACAGCAGCGACATTTTCTGCAGAACAAGCTATACGAGTATGCACTGGTGTTTTCACATCTCCTATAGACCCGGTTTGCTCAAACTTTTGCACAATTGTACGTACATTTGCACGATTAAATTGACCGAAAAAATCACGAAGTGCGCGATATGCATTTTGATTTGAACGCCTGTTTTCATAATAAGCCTGAATAAGTTTAACGCGTTGCTCGATTGTATATCTGTCCATGGTTCAAATTGAGTTAGTCTGAAATTAAAAAATGCCAAATGAAATGCAGAGCAAAATTTGATGTTTAGGTGTGGCTTACATTCAACACCGGGCCTTGAAATTTAACCACCCTTTATATAAAGCGAGTCATGGAACCTGGATTTGGATAACGAATTATAGTCCCAAAGTGCGCGAGAAACAGTTGCATTACTCGTAAGTTTAGTCTTAAAGTTGTCCCCATAAAAAGGGTAAAAATTGCGAATACTTCTTTGTGGGGCATTAAAGCTTATCTGAAAACAAACGCAAGTGAAAGGATTTCGATTTTCTAGAGATTCTACATTTATAAGCTTAAGCCAAGAATTATAGGATGGGACAGGAGCCTCAAATCGTAGGGAATATAATACTTTCATGAGAAATATTTTTTGAACGCGCTCAACTAAATTTATTGAAAGTTGGAGGTAAGGTCTCTAGATGATAACAGCGTCTCTTTATAAGAACGAATAAGAGCCATAAATAGCAGTTTTATGTATACAAATCAGAAAATTCAGATGCATTGCTTCAAATGAAGCCTAGAATCGTGTACGATTTTGAAAGAATAAAATGAATGTACCACTGAAGCAAAAATTCGCATCGACTATAACTCCAAGATCCTTAAACTCTGTTACGCTTTGTCGTACATTATTGGAAATGTTGTAGGATGTGTTAGAAATGAACTGACACCTCGGAAATGTTAGATGAATTTTTTTAATATTCAAAAACAGGCGCGACCTCTTACAGCATTGATGAAGATTGTTCAAGTCGGGTTGAAGCTTCTCAGCATGCACTGAGTTCTTAACTTAAGAGAAAATTTGTAAATCATCCGCGAAGAGCAAACACCTTCAGAAGATAAAACATTTGCTTTCTCATTGATAAAAACGACAAAAAAAAACGGGCCCTTAGATGATCCCTTGGAGAACACCTGAAGTAGCAACAAAGTAGTTCTATAAAACCCAAAGCCAACCTTTTATTAGAATCTAGCGACTTAACTAGAATCCCAGTCGACAGTTTGTCAAATGCTGAAGAGAAGCCGGTGTAAATGCAATCAACGTGAAGTCCTTTGGAAAGCGATGCTGTACGAAATTCACTAAAAATACAAGATTAGTAGCTGTAGAGCGGCCAGTTACAAAACCATGTTGCTTTGGGTTAATTAAAGATTTAGCCACAAAATAAATTTTGTACTTTACAATGCAATAAAATAGTTTAGAGATGTTTGATAGCTTAGATTTTTTTATTCTTTGTTCACTCCTCTCGGAAGCAGAGGACCTCGACAAGACTCTTCCATTTTACACGATTCTGTGCTCTTGTTTTTGCACCGTCCCATGAGATGTCGGCGTCTGCTAGTTTGCGCAGCATCGACCTTCTCCAAGTGTTTTTTGGTCGACCGCGACCTCTGCTCCCTTGCGGGTTCCAGTCAAGTGGCATCCTCGTGATGCTATCTGGTGGTTTTCTCAGTGTGTGACCTATCCATCGCCACTTTCTGCATTTGATTTGCCAAAGAATGGGTTTCTCGTTCGTCAATCTCCATAGTGCGTCGTTACTGTTTAGCCAGAATATTCTGATTAGATATCGGCCATAATAGCAAACATCCTTTTTTAATCCGCTTTTAAAAAAGTGTGATAATAGTAAATTTTCATTTATTTGAGAAAGTGCCCGTTGATAAACATTTGTTAAGAATTTAATAAAAAAGGAATAAAAATGTATAATCTCAAGAGGAATTGCTAACGCTACACGATTATTGAGAAAAATAACTGAAATACCTTCAGCATCTGTATGTGACGAAGCTGTGACAGAAAGCATCGCCTTGAAAATGTCAACAGAGTAGATGTGCAAATTGCAAAAATTTGGAAATGAAGATATCTCAGATGAAAGGTAAGGAGACGCCTCATCATCCGAGACATAATTTGACATAAAAAATTGTGCATATTAGAAACTATACTGGTTGTTCTACTAAATTATCTCTGTGACTGTCTTTTAATTATCACTATAGTTAAAATAGAAAAATCACTATAGGTACACCCTTCAGTTAATTCCTTGCAAGTTCTTTCTATTCAAATGGAGTTCTCAATCTCGAAAGTGGCTCGTTGGTCAGTATCTTGTAGTCTTCGTGTATATATTTTTTGTCCTCGCCTTTTATGAACTTTGTCTTTATACTTTCTATTCTCTGCGCCATGCGTTACAAAGAGCAATTCGCATTCGATACAGTTTTCATTATTTCTATTAGATTGATTTCTTTTGCAGTCTTAATTTTAGTTTTCTTTGACATAGAAATATAGTAAAACCTTGTATGTAGCCGCTGGATCTTTATTCCCTGCGCTATGTCTTGTCGTTGTAAAGCTTATACAGCTCATCGTTGAATCGTTCTTCCGCAGAATCTTTCTCTCAAACACTCCAAGCGACGCTCCATCGGATGTTGTCATCGTCCACGCTTCTGCGCCATACGTCCGGACGGATATGATAAGAGTTTTGTAGAGAGTTAGTTTTATTCAGTTGCCTACTTAGACCAAAGTAGCACTTGTTGGCAAGAGAGACTCTACATTAGATTTCAAGGCTGATATTGTTATCGGTGTTAATACTGGTTTCTAAATAAATGAAGTCTTTTACAACCTCGAAATTATAACTGTTAACAGTGACGGGGGTGCCGATGCGCGACTGTTTGTTTGAAGACAGGAGGTACTTCGTTTTGTACTCGTTCACCACCAGACCCATTCGCTTTGCCTCTTTATCCAGTTTGGAGAAGGCAGAACTAACAGCGCGGTTGTTAAGGCAGATTATGTCAATATCATCGGCATACGCCAGCAATTGTACGCTCGTATAAAAACTTGTACCTGAGCGATTAAGTTCTGCGGCTCGTAAGATGCTCTCCAACATCAGGTTAAAGAAGTCACACGACAGCGAGTCACCCTGTCTGAAACCTCGTTTGGTATCAAACGGCTCGGAGAGGTCCTTTCCAATTCTGACGGCGCTGCTGGTGCTAAGCAACGTCATCTTGCAAAGCCGTATTAATTTTGTGGGGATACCAAATTCAGACATCGTGGCATACAGATAATTCCTTTTCGTACTGTCGAATGCAGCTGTGATAGTCGACGAAAAGATGGTGTGTGTCGATTCTCCTTTCATGGGTCTTGTCCAAGATTTGGCGTATTGTGAATATTTGGTCGATGGTAGACTTTCCAGGTCTAACCAGTTGAATTACTGATAATAAATTCTCTTTTGATTTCAAGGCTTCGAGACACGCGCTGATATGAAGCATCAAAGCTTGCTTCACAGTTCGTTCGTACTGTAGTCATTTCCTAATACAGCAGGATGATCGCATAGTTAAATCGCTACGTACCCGGTCGACAATGCATTCTTAGAAAATAATAATAAAATAAATTCAAATCTAGTAATTATTTTTTTTATTATTTAGTTGTTTACTGTGATACATTTGTGTAGAGTATACACAGCGTTGCTTTAACTTTAAATATTCTGTGTATCTTTCTAGCACAAAAGGAACTTGAAGGGAAAAGCAGTACCCTAAGAAATTAGCTATTTGTTGTAAGCAACATTAAAAAAATTGGTCCAAAATTAGTCACCGTATCGTAAGATTTATAATTTTTACAAATGGCGTCGCCCATCAGTCATATTTGACACAGGCGATGTAAACAACTAACATATACAGCTGCAGTATGCAAACAGAAACGCAATGGAGCGCATAAAGGTCAAAATAAAGATTTCCATCACTCAAAATCTTTTGTGTTTCATTTATTGAAGTTGAGAAGTTTTTGTATTCTCCCAATATTTTACTTAAACCAACACGTTCTCTCAGTGTACACCTTTACTCGTAGTTGTGCGCAAGCAAATGAAAGAAAATTTACTCATTGAAAAAAGTATGCAGAGCAGTTCAGTTAAGTACAAAGCCAGAGAGAAGTCCTCCGACGAGCGTGCGTCTAATTGCAGTTGCATATTTGTACTTTTTCAATACTTACATTGGGCATCATATATCAATTTTTGTCCTTCTAAGCACATAAGTGTATTTGTATTGAATTTTTGCAAAGTGAATTGATATTCTTAACTTATGACTGCTCTTCACCCCCCTTGAGAGCTTCAGATGAAATTCAAGTAGATGTCGGAAAACCCATTTGGTGTTGGTCATAGTTGTGGTTTCGAATGCAACAAATCAATGTGAATGAGTGTTTTTTTTGTAATTACTGATAGTTTTTGTTGTAACACAAGTACACACACTTGCACTTGTCTGGCATAAATTGTCTGTGACTTGAGCTATGTACAATGCGGGTAGTTTCAAATAACAACCAACTGACCGACCATCGACCACCAACTGCCAGCCAACCAACCAACAAACCACCCAACAATAACAAACACGAAATACACTTCAATACACACACATACTCGTATACTACATATTTTTGGGGTACCAAAACGCTGAAGTCAATTTGTAACACCACAAACGGATAGTCAACTACCATTGACTAGCATACCACATTCTGGTACATTTGGTAGTGAGCGATAGACAGAATGTATTCTCCAAATCCGAAACGACTAAATGGGTTTAGTTACTTGACGCGGCAGCAAGCGACAAAAGGACGAATGGGCTGGGTGTTTGTGTGGGCAATTGACTGAGTCGGAAATTTACACTCTATACTCGTATGTATGCATGTGTGAGTATACATAGAATATGCGCCTATGCATTTTGGGGTTTCACAAGCGGGAGTACTTGTTGTTGCTGTTGCTATTGTTGTGGCAGTTGGTGATGGGGTGCTGCATATTCTAGCGTGTGCCTGCTATGCTCAATTGTGGTTTTATACTTTGTATGCTACGAGCGTTATGGGCAATTAATTGCGCTTCTACTGCAAGTTTACACCAGCACTAATTCAACTCTGCACATATACGAGTATATATAACTATGTGTACGTGTTGTATATGCTTGCAGAGAATTTTACTGGATCGCTTCTCATGAATTTATAACCACTCAAAGTTCGATATTTGTCATTTGCATATACAGTTTGCCCAGAAAGTATTTTAACAAGAGCTAAAAATTGTTTTTTGTTATGGTTTATTGAAATAATTTTAATTTTTTAGATTTATCAAATGCAATGAGTAAGACTATTTAACAGTTTCATGGACAACAATTGTTCTTAGTTCCACAAAATTTATTCTCAATGGCAAGAAAATTTTCTTAAATGTTAAGAAAGTATTCTTACAATTTCCCTCTTATGCCTGAAATATGAATGCGTAAAAATAAAAATGTTGAAAAACTAAGTCTTAAAATTTATGGCTCTCTTAAAATTAGAAGGTTTGGTTTCTGATATAAAAATGTATTTGTGATTGCCTTGTATGTAAGCTGTTCTGGGGTTTTACAAAGAACATCTAAAGGTTAATCGAGTCAACCCATTAACTAAGTTTAACCAACCTGTTTAAATTCATTCCCGTCTGTAAGTACGCATGAATTTGCATTTGGTTTATCTCTCTTTTTGCCGGCAGGTCGCTGGATCTCTTAAATTACTTATAAAATGGTAATCTTTAAGCGTGGACTGAGTGCTTACTATAGAAATGATGAATGTGAAATCTTATCGCATCAGCAAGCTCTTCTTAGAAAGAGGACCACTCCGGTTTTCGCTAACAAACATTACCTAGCGTCTAAGAATGATAGAAATAAGATTGAGAGAGAGAGCGTGTCGTCATATTGGTGTAGTTGCATGAGAGATGTGAAAATGCGAACGAAAATGCAAGAACAAGAAGAACTTACACAGGAATAAATTTCATAAGTGCTACCACACACGCACAACGATTCTGTCAAACTTGCTCAGAGCAAAGTAGCGATACCACGTTTGTCACCACCTTATTATTATCTCCATCATGAATAGCTTCAAACCTGCAACTCGTGTTGAACGCTCATTTTCGAAAGAGATTTAGCCAGAATCCTGCCCAAAATTTAAGGGATCCTGCAGTTTTTCGTGTTGTATTTGTTTCAGAGCTAAGATATTTTTCAAAAATAAACTCTGCTGGTGGATCGCTGACGATGTAGGGAGCTAAGAGTATACTTCCCATCAACATGTATGAATTCCGAAGAGCACATAAGGTTACTTTCGGATACATTGCTGCCATTTTTCTATGTGCATTCTGGCGAAAATCTTGTATTCCAGCAAGATAATGCGGCCTGTTCTTCATCTCATCGCACTTTGAATTGGTTTCCTGAATAGTGTACCCTCTTTTTTGAGTAGCCATCAATTTCTCTAGATCTCAATATCATGGCGAATGTGTGGAGTGCATTAGTTCGAGCAGTTGGTTGGTCAAAGTGGTGATTTATCCAGAATCCTACTAGCGCTTCTGCAGCATTTTGTTGCCACATCCTCGCTACCGACTTGTTTAAAGGCTATTCCCCAGCATTAGGAAGAAGTATATATTTTTCAACAGGCGGCCGCCATGACCGAATGGGTTGGTTCGTGACTACCATTCGGAATTCAGAGAGAGAATGTCGGTTCGAATCTCGGTGAAAGATCAAAAATTAAGAAAAAGTTTTTTTTAATAGCGGTCGCCCCTCGACAGGCAATGGCAAACCTCCGAGTGTATTTCTGCCATGAAAAAAGGTCCTCATAAAAAATATCTGCCGTTCGGAGTCGGAACAACATCAAGACGCACACCACAAATAGGAGGAGGAGCTCGGCCAAACACCCAAAAAAGGTATACATATATAGAAGTGGCAAAAATCCTATTGAATTTTACCGTCGACAATATAGTCAGCCCTCTCCGAGGTGTACTGAGCTTGTCGCAATAATAGACTGGCATGACCATACGTTTTTTCTTTCCAGCGATCCATTTAATTTAGCCTAAATGCATTCATAAATTTATCTTCTTGATGTAGATCTTGGTGGAGAAAAAAAGCTATAATGAAACTCCCTTAGCACGCAACTACTTAGCAAAAGTTATATGATTCAATGCCGAACAGGATCTTGGCAGTTTTTGAAGGAATGGAAATGCCACACATTCATAGGGAGAGCAAATAAAGAGTATTTTAAAAGAGTCCCCAAATTCCCTTTATAATTTTGCAACAGTTTTATTCCCTTCTTGCCTAATACAAATGGTGTTGGTTTTGTTGCTTATTATCTGAGCAGGTATCTCATCACTTGTGCAAACAGTGCATGCAAAAATATTTCCTCTAAGACACAGTAAAAAATATAAGTAAGATTTAATTTCAAATTTTGTCTGCTTGTATTTAAGCGACGGGTGTATAATTTAAAGAAATTCGTCATCAACTGTGTCATAAAAACAATGATATCAGTGAGAGGAAAGTCATCTAAAATTGAACGGGTTTTGTATACCAGGGATTTGCAAAGGAAAGTGATTGTAAAAATGTTTCATTCAAACACCACAAATAATGATACTAAATTAAATTAAAAATAAGTTTTAATAAATCAGCAATTTACTTACAAAAGAAGGCATATAAAATAATATTTTCCCTTGTGAAAAATTCCGTGCTTTTGCCGTTTGCTTTGCTCTATCGATCGAAAAATCAGAATTTTTTTTGGTCAAAAATAGTACCATAATCTTGCCTCAACCAGCGTACTCACCGAATTTGGTCTCTTGTAATTTTTTGTTTCCATAACAGAAAATACCTATGAAGCGATGGAAATTTGCTACAATTGTGGGGATAAAGTCCACATTGTGGGAAGAGCTCAGGCTATACCAAAGCGCCTTCTGGCCAGAGGTGGTCCGAAAATTGGAAAAGGCGTTGAAAATAGTGGAGGGGGATTACTTTGAAGGGGACCAAATAGGTATAGATGAATAAATAAATGCTTTACGAGAAAAATAAACTAACCTTACTTTTTGATAAAGATAAACCGAACATACCTATACCTCTAGCAACTTCTGTATATGCTACTAATAAACAAACACACCATAAAATCTGCCAATGTGCTATGGACTCAACTCCTGATATGTACAATAAGAAAGATGACGTGGCCAAAATGGAACATGGGCTGCACAAACCAACTGTTGAAACTTAGCAGGAAGGACGTGGGAAATCTTTTTGGCGTTCTAAAAGGGCACTGTCTTATAGGCAGGCATACCAGCAGACTGCGAGCAACCTATAACGACTACTGCAGAAGTTGTAACGACATTTAAGAAGAAGTTACTATAGAACACTCTCTATGCAGATGCATGGCTCTGGGTAGAAGAAGGTTCAATATTACAGGAAAAAGTTTTTGGAATAATTTGGCGGAAAGTAGCCCATTTAAAACTAACAAGAATTGTTAGATACATTAAAGTCACAGGTTGGTTCAATGAGGACAGTGTTGAGTGAGGAGAGGGGACAGAACTGGTGGTATGAAAATGGGCCTACAGCAGCCCTAGCTCAATAGTGTCAATTGGCAACCCCTATACCTACCTACCTATTCTACTTTTTGAACATACCCCGTATATGCGGCTCCCAATTAGGGTGGTTCGATGTTGAAACATATAATTTTGCATAAAAGATGGCATCGTTCATCCGTGTTGGCTTGGCGCTTGTTGTTGTTGTTCTATTAGCAGTTTACTAAACACTGCCAGTGTGGACTAGTCACCGATCGTCGTCGTCTAACTAGGCCCAGAAAACGTGGTGCTTCAACAGGCTGGGCCCAGACGGAGAGGAGTGTTAGGTGAGTGGTTTACATGGGGCATGTGAATAGGAGTTTAACCGTAGTAGGAGTTTACCCTACTACTGTATTCAGAACGTAGCTTCACGATTAAATTAACCTGCTGCATAAATCCGGTTGTATCTAAGCGATGACATGACTTATGATGATTTTTAGAGCATCTGTCGATTGTGTCTTCAAAAACCCCATGAAAAAGCTTTGTGGAGTTAAGCTGTGTGAATTTGTTGGCCAATTCGTGTCAACTTCGCGAGAGAAAACTATAACCTCAAATCTTTCATAGTCTTATCACGTGTAACCTGCCATGGTGACTTGGCTTCAGCAACTGAATAATAATAAGCAACAGTTTTTACAGACGTAGTATCTACATGCACAAACTCCTTGGTTCGTTGCTTTTCCGAACCAGAAGTCTCTTTCTTGCGTTCAGGTTTTCTCTGCTGGGTTGTACATGCAACACACACGCTTGCATTTTTTTTTTCTTCTGCATTTTCGTTTGTGGCAATCAATCCATGCATGTTTGAGAGCTTTTTATATGTATGTTCATATGCAAGTATAAGCGGAAGATTTAGTGCTACTACAGAGGGCTTTTTTTACACATATCATGAAAGCAATATGAATAACGCACATACATACATATGTATGTGTGTGCGTAGTTGAATGAAATGCCCTTTTTATTGCCACTTTTATATAAATTTTTGTGCTGGTACAATTTATGACAATAACAAAATTTTATTTTCAATTCACCCTTTTTGCAGCTGCAACATTTACAAGAACAATAAAAACAGTAACGAACACTATCGGCAAGCGAGCAACAGTAGCGGACGCAAAATGTTACCCTCTCTTGTGATATTTCTTTGCGTTGGACTATTACCGGCAGTTTTATGTTTTGATGGGCTGCAGGGTCAATCTATTAAGGGTAAGTTGCGTGAACGATTTTGGAAATTTTTTAAGTACCTATTATTACGTGGGATACTAATCATAGTAAAATAAAAATTAAGAATAAAAATTGAATGTGGTATATATCATTTTACGATGCACTTTATTTTCACATTCACTATTTATTATCTTATAGGGTAATTAGTGTTTTTTTGTACAGAAATGACAATTATTCAACGATTTTTAGTTTGAACTTAAATTTATAATTATTTCTAGTATTTATTAAAACAGTAATTAAAATAATTCTTTTCGTTGTAAAATTTATACATACAAATTATAGGAAGTACTTTTTTTTATTATTACTATATTTATTTTAAACCACTTTTTTTGCGCAAGAGTTGTGATATTTTTCCCAGTACATCAAAGTGCACAATACACGATTTTTGTATACAGTCAAAAGTCTACATAAACCTGTATTTTCGGTGGTTTGAAAGTCCAAGAAGTTTATTAAAAACTTTTTTGATACAGTTTTATTTGAAACCTCTTTCTAATCACAATAAACTGAAAAAACCTATTGTTTAAGATGAAATCAGAAAGGTATGGGGGAAAAGGCAAAACCAGCATGGACAAAAGTTTACATGCCGAATGAAGTTCCAAGAATGTACACTGGTATGCCGTGTTGTGATCAGGTAAATTCCGCAAGTTTTTATTTTTCTTTGCTTTTATTATGTTTGCTGCTTTACTTATGTTGATTTGATTCCGTAAGCGTCGAAAATGGCGCCGCGAAAAGAAATATCAGTTGTAATTCGGCTATACAGTATACAAAAAATGTCATATGGTGATATTTCAAAAAAAGATTTAACATGAATCGGCCAATTACCGGAAATAAACCACGCAGTATCCCAACGAGGAAATTATCTCGCAAAGAGATCCGTTGGATTCACACAAACGGTATGAGCACAAAAATCCAAATGTTATTACTTCAAAATAAGCCAAAAATGTAGCAAGCAAATATGAAGGCAATGCGAAGAACTCAAAAAACATCAAAAACGCAAACAAGTATAATTTCTGCAAAAAACTGTCAATTACGCTTGGAGTTCGCAAGCACAAGATTTAAAAATATGAATATTTATGGAGAGTTTTGGAACGCAAAATTAGAGAAAATCGGGCTTCTAGTCCTGCTCTACTCAAAGGGTGCATAATAGAAGCTTCGAAAAGTATAACGTCTACAGAGCTGAGAAAAAGATGTTATGCTGGTTTCAAAAAGTTATTGATGCTATCGATGTACCAAATAAATAATGAAAGCACGATTAAGTAAATTTCACACTAGCAAATAATCACACTAAAGTAAGATATTTTTGTACTGTATGTCTACTTTTTTCAACGCTTTTTTTGAGTTGTTCTCTTATAACTTTGGTGTTTTATGTTAAATTATTACTTTTTTTTTAGTTTATTGTGATTGGAAAATGGTTTCAAATAAAACTGTATCAACACAGTTTTCAACAAAATTTTGGACTTTCAAACCAAGAAAAACTCAGTATCACGTCACCGGGTACTCGGAAGCCGAATTATATCTGTTGATTTCGCACGTAACGCACAGCAGCGAAGTAATCGCTGTGTTATTTTTTTCACATAGCACAATCTTACTTTTTTCGCAAGCAAATCGCTACCACGGCGCCGATGGCATCAGCCAATAAGCTGATTCTTTCAAATTCATTGAGAACGGGTTAACGGTCTGATGTTGTTATTGTAGCAGCATAAACATTCCCCATACATACACGGCGAATGCTGTTGAAGTGGCAGTCCTTGGCCGGATATAAATCCGGGTCGTTCCGGTTACGTAGAATCGACTGTCGTGGGTCTGATCTTGGCCACCATTTGTGAGTTCTTTTCACCATGATATTGACGAATTCAACTGACACTCCAATATCAAAAAAAGATTTTTTACATGTCAAAGTGGGCTTAGAAGGAAAGGGTTAATTTTGAAATATTGTTACTACCCAATTTTTTACTACAACATCGAAAGTTTAGGGTTCATTGAAGAATTTTTTAAAATTTTAATTCTTATTAAATATCAGCATATCACACATTAAATCAATATACGAATGTACAAAAGATTAAACTCCATAAGCAAAGCAACATTGAGTTTATAGAGCTCTTGCTACTAATCGACTAATCGAATATGTTGATAGCCGAGTACTCATACATTTTTTATCTCCAATTAAGCATGCAATCGAAGAAACTTCAGTATTCAAATATTGAAAGATGTTAAACTTATTTTCAAATCAAGCAGATATTACAAATCGTAAAGGGAATTCGACTGAGCCAACTAACCAGGTATGTTAGCTTACTGCTTTCTTGCCCATTTTTGGTTTGAAGTCCGTAAAATTTATGTGATGGGGCATGTTAAGAGACATTTTTTACAACCAAATTCTGTCACCAGAACGTACTAACATCGTTTGCTTATAATATTCTTCAACAGATAACTGTAAAGATAAAACTCTTCAATTTCAAAAAACCGCTTTTATCAAGCAAATTATAGCTCAGAATGAGCCCATAAAAACAAAATACAAAGAATATTCAAAGTAAAATACTTAATTGAAAAGCAGAATATATTTTGATATCCAAATGTAAGCAACTGGTCGATTATGAACGCTTGGGTGAAATAGACGAAAGTACTGGCAAGTGAATCCGTTTATGTACGAGGCAACTGGTTATTCGATTAACATGAGCTCTAAAGCAGGATGAAATTACAGAAGTAGCAGATTTCTTCTTGTTTTATTATTCCTAAAGTCGTATTATTGTCGCGAAAAAGTTCAACTATTTTGTCGTTTTAGAATAGAGTAGTCTTGGAAAGTTTTTATACCACTTAGATTTGTAATGAAACACTCGCTGAAGGTCCACATCTGAAAAATTATAATATTACTTATATTGTTGTGTTTTTTTGCTTGTTTTTCATATCATTTATCAAGAAAATCACGCAACTTAATACTTTTAATGATTCAAATGTGTAGAAAATCTGTTAAGAATTTCGCACATTTCTTTCATGGGCTAATATAGTTAGCCCCCACTGTAGAAATCGACAATGGTATAATTGCCACAAATATAACGCGCTGCATAATTTTAGGCGCTTCATTTTGTTTGCATAAAGTATATTGCAATCAATGTACATTTTGCACGAAGCAACAAAAGCACTTAATTAATAAAAAATAAAAAAATAATATATATGGCTTAAAACACATGCTAAAAACAGCTGTACAAATAATTGTTATTTCAAAATTGATCAATCGATTGTTACAACTCAAGTTTTACAACGTTCAATGAAAATGCTAACTTTTTGCGCAAATTTGTTACACTTGCAAAGGTTTTATACTGGCAAATTTTTTAGTAACTGCAACATAGTACGAGGCACATCATTCAATTTGTTTGCAATAAAATGTTAACTTTGTACTTTTTGCCTCCCTAAAGTGGAATGTTTTTGAAGTTTTTTGGCACAGTGATTATTTTTTAACAATTTTAAAATGTTTTACTACAATATCCTTTTTATGAATCAGTAACTATTGTTGTTTGAAACTGTTTCCACTTCTCTCCACAGATGCTTTTGGCGAGTTCTCACTGACGGATATGATCAGCGTACAATCGCAAGGTATCGAGTATGAGGAGGCCGATGATGGCTTTCCCTCGTATAAGTTTTTCTCCACATCAGATGTTAAATCATCATATCGAGTCTTACTGCCGGAAAAACTCTACGAATTTGCGATACTTGTCAAATTTCTTCCAAATAGTCCCAAAGGTGGCTACCTCTTTAGTGTAGTCAATCCTCTGGACACTGTCGTACAATTGGGCTTACATCTATCGCCAGTGATTAAAAATGTGTGGAATGTTTCACTGCTTTACACCCAATCGGATCAAAATTCTATCAGTCGGAAATTAGTCAGCTATCAATTGCCCTACAGGGGCAAGGAGTGGACAACACTTTCTTTTCAGGTACTCGGCGACAAGGTGCTCTTCTACTACGATTGCGAATTGAATAAAACAACATCGGTGGTAAGAGAACCACAGGAGTTGGTCTTCGATTCTGCATCAACTTTATATTTAGCACAAGCAGGCCTCATACTCACCGGGCACTTCGAGGTAAGTGATTTTGGTTGAGATTTATTATTTGCCATTGTAAATTTAATTGAAATGCCTTCTGGGAAAGTACACATGTTGGAGAGCGAATTTGAAATTTCGAATTATTTCTTAATATGCAACGGATTGCGTACATGCACATATTTTTCTACCACTTAGCCTAATTGCTGAGTTGCCGAGAAATGGATAATCAAAGAGATGCTAGCAAACTCATATTCACAAAAAATTAGTACATATGATTTTTCATAAGAAGCGATTGGATTTTACTTTTTATTTATTTTTTATTTAGGCAGTGAATTCAAAGTTCTGGCTAATTAAAAAGACAAAAAAATGTGTATAATTAAAAGTTGATTAAAATTACCACTTAAATACGCAATGACCAAAAAACTCTTTTAAGCGAAAATCCCCACATAAATATTCTTCTTGCTAAATTTTCTTTCTAATGACTTACAGTTTAACCCATTCGACGCTAAAGTTGCCTGAAAGCAGCTTCGTATGTTTATAGGCTCACCCGCAGGTTTCTTCTTGTTTTTCTTTAATGAACCGTTTGATAACGGTAGTCACACATACATATGTAAATGTTTGTGCAAGGTGTGGTAAAATAATGACTAATTTATAATTAATATCGCTTATAATAGTTCACAGCCATATGTAAGCACGGGTCGTATGAGTGATTTAAACATTTTTAATTTTTGCTCACGCGATAATATTTATGAGCAATTTTAGATTAGCATTATATGCTTTGTTGGCTGCCCGTATTCTGTCATTCGTAAATGAAAAATTTTCGGCTATCGCTAAATTAAAAATTCATTTAAAAAAATATCATTGTGATTACGATGCACACCTGCTTTTCGGAGCACCCCTTCCATCACGAAGTTGAAGAGGTTGCATTACAGTGGATCGCCTTGTCTGAAACCTCGAACGGTACTGAATGGCTCGGAGAGGTTATTTCCTACCTTGACGGAGCTGGTTGTGTTGCTCAACGTCATTTTGCAAAGCCGTATGAACTTCGCTGGTATACTGAACTCAGACATGGTGGCGTACAGGCAATCCCTTATCAGACTATCAAACGCAGCTTTATAGTCGACAAAGAGATGATGGGTGTCGACTTGCTTTTCATGGGTCTTTTCCAGGATTTGGCGTAATGTGAAAATATGGTCGATGGTGGACTTACCACTTCTGAAGCCGCACTGATAAGGCCCGATCAGTGTGTTGGCAAACGGCTTAAGTCTTCCACATAGGACGCTAGACAGGACTTTGTAAGCGATGCTTAGAAGACTGATGCCCCGGTAGTTGGTGCAGATCGTCGGGTCACCCTTCTTCAGTACAGGACAAAGGACACTGAGATTCCAATCGTCGGGCATGCTTTCTGCTAGCCATATTTTGCAGATGAGCTGATGCATGCTCCCTATCAGCACATCGCCGCCAGTCTTGAACAATTCAGCGGGCAAGCCGTCAGCGCCAGCCGCTTTGTTATTCTTGAGCCGCTGAATGGCAACTCTGACTTCGGTATCGGGTCATCTTCTACTGGGTCAGAATTGTGTGGGTCATCGCCAGCAAGTAAATTGCAGAAGTGTTCCCTCCATATGCCCAGTGTGGACTGTGTATCCATAACCAGATTTCCGTTTTTATCTCTGCAGGCTGATGCTCCGGTCTTGAAACCTTGTGCCAGACGCTTGACTTGTTGATAGAATTTTCGAGCAGCATTCCTGCCCCTGTACTCCTCTAGCAGCTCCCTCACGCTTCTCCTGTTCTCGTTTCTTGCGTCTGAAGTGGCGCCTCTCTTCCGATCTCTTTTCCCTGTAGTTATTTCGCACGGTCCGCGTTGCAGCTGACTGCAGAGTTCTTTTTTTTTTTAGTAAATCCCTACTAATATTATAAATGTGAATGTAAGTTTGTTTGTTACGCTTTCACGCCAAAACTACTTAACCGATTATTACGAAACTTTGTACACATGTTTTTGGAGGTGATAGAAGTAACATAGGGTACCTATTGTTGGATAGGGTTTGAGATATATGAAGGTCAAAACGTGGACCCAGGTAACCTTCGGATGTGTATGTACAATATGGGTATCAAATGGAAGCTGTTGGTGAATGCTTTAGTTCAGATTATTCTTCATGCCGCTCCGTGACTAGGGTCTCGAGATAGATACCAAAACGTGGACCCTAGAATGTGTTTGTACAATATGGATATCAAATTGAAGCTGTTGGTGAATGCTTTAGTACAGAGTATTTTTCATGCCGCTCCGTGACTGGGGTCTCGAGATATAGGTCAAAACGTGGACCCGGGTAACCTTTGGTTGTGTATGTACAATATGGTTATCAAATGAAAGCTGTGTATAAGTGCTTTAATATGAGGTAATTTTGATACCTATTGATGACTGGGGTCTCGAAATATATGCCACAACGTGGACTCGCCGTGCCTTCGAACCGAATTAAACCAAACTTACACACATTGTTAAGTAGGTATTGAAGATGGTTTCCGTATAGTTTGGATACCAATTGGTACATAGGGTCTCGAGATACAGGTCAAAATGTGGACCCGGGTAACTTTCGGATGTGTATGTACAATATGGGTATCAAATGAAAGCTGTTAGTTAATGCTTTAGTTCAGAGTATTTTTCATGCCGCTCCGTGACTAGAGTCTCGAGATAGAGACCAAAACGTGGACCCTAGAGTGTGTTTGTACAATATGGATATCAAATTGAAGCTGTTAATGAATGCTTTAGTACAGAGTATTTTTCATGCCGCTCCGTGACTGGCGTCTCGAGATATAGGTCAAAACGTGGACCCGGGTAACCTTTGGTTGTGTATGTACAATATGGGTATCAAATGAAAGCTGTTGTCAATATTTCTTTTTGATTTGGATGCCATAAGGAGAAGACGTAAGTGCAAAGTGTAACAATTCTTTGTGAATTTTTTTTAATTGGATTTTGGAACAGTGAAAAATTTCTTACGAAATTTGAGAATTTAATGTGAAATTCGAATGTTCAAATGAAATTATGTGTTCGTGGAAAAAAAAAATTTTTTCGTTTTTTTTTTTTGAAAAATATAAATGGAAATATATAAATTGAAACGAAAAATTCATGGATGATCAGGAAAAAAGACGATTGTTTCTTAGTTATTCATTTGCGTTGATTTGAAATTCAAAAACAATCTTCTTTTTTCCTGATTTTCAATTTATATTTTATATTTACTCAAAAACAAATAGAAAAACAAAAAATATTGTTTATGCCAAAGCGTTTGAAAAAAGAATAAAGAAATAAATAATATGAAAACCATATCTTTTCTGTTCTAAACCATATCTATTCTATTTTAGTGTGCCCAGCGAAGCGGGCCGGGTGTGCTAGTAAGTTATAAAGAAAAATTGGATGATAAATTTTGCGCTACCTTATATACTTAAATTTGAAAAACCTTATAGCCAAAGCAAAATAAAAAAAGAAAAAAATGGGCTTAGAAGGGTTAATAAAGCATCGTGCTGGCGAGCATGAAAAATTTTCTGGTAGTAGTTACACCGCAATATACTGTTTACCATACACTTTTAATTATTTAATTTTTATATAACTTTTAGTGTCAAAAGAAAAATCATAGAAACTCGAAATCAATGTTTTTTGCGACAAAACAGAGTCGAAAATAAAAAAGCTTGTGAATACGCCCAATATTTTGAACGTATCTCAAATTCAACGCATACGGCATCATTATTCTTTTATTAGATATATACTCGTATAATTGACGCTCAAATAATTTTTGTGTTTGGCCGAGCTCTTCGTCCTATTTGCGGAGCGCGTCTTGATGTTGTTCCACAAATGGAGGAACCTACAGTTTCAACCCGACTCCGAACGGCAGATATTTTTTATGAGGAGCTTTTTCATAGCAGAAATACACTCCGAGATTTGCCATTGCCTGCCGAGGGGCGGATGCTATTGGAAAATATAGTTGTATTAGATTTTTTATATTTTAAAAATATTCTTCCAAATATACAAATTGTACTAGATGTTTGTTAGAATTGCTCTGGTGCTTGAGGGTGATTTTATTTTATTTATTTTCAACCTGAAATAAATTGAGTAGGAAAATAATGTTAATAAAATTCTATAAATCTATAAAATAGTACCTACTATATGACTATTATTTAGTAGGACTAGAATTCGAAACTCTTTGTCGACATGAAATACCAAATGATAGAACTACTGTAGGCTTCTCCATTTGTGGAATAAAACCAACACACTTATCACAAATTGGAGAAGGACCTCGGCCAAATGCCCAAAAATGGATGTACGTGTTTATTATAAAGAAATATACTGACTTGCGAACACCCGGCATACGTTGCTTTATCCAGGGATGATAGATTTACCAGGGTTTGTCATTAGCTATGGTCGAAAAGAATATTGTGAGATTAACTTCGGCTGCTATGTCACCGGAGTTTTGACAGAGAGGCAGGCGAATGAAATGGAAACAAAATGTGTAAAGTGGGGTTAGTTGAATAGAAACAAACGTTGTCGTTAGGAAATTGTGGAAGGTTGGGTGTTAACAAACGACCAGGACGGAGCTGCAATCACCATATTTGTAATATTTTACCAATTTTAATATTATTGTAACGTTCGGATAGTTTTTAGTATTTAGTAGAAAATTTTTAAGACTTTTAGAGTTTTAGCGACAGCGAATGCTGTTCCGGTTGCTGGCCTGTAACAGGATTATTTTTGTACGACCCATCCCCTAAATGCTGGTAAATAACCCTAACCCCATGTCGTTCCATTTGGACAAAGAGATGATGGGTGTCGACTTGCTTTTCATGGGTCTTTTCCAGGATTTGGCGTAATGTGAAAATATGGTCGATGGTGGACTTACCACTTCTGAAGCCGCACTGATAAGGCCCGATCAGTGTGTTGGCAAACGGCTTAAGTCTTCCACATAGGACGCTAGACAGGACTTTGTAAGCGATGCTTAGAAGACTGATGCCCCGGTAGTTGGTGCAGATCGTCGGGTCACCCTTCTTCAGTACAGGACAAAGGACACTGAGATTCCAATCGTCGGGCATGCTTTCTGCTAGCCATATTTTGCAGATGAGCTGATGCATGCTCCCTATCAGCACATCGCCGCCAGTCTTGAACAATTCAGCGGGCAAGCCGTCAGCGCCAGCCGCTTTGTTATTCTTGAGCCGCTGAATGGCAACTCTGACTTCGGTATCGGGTCATCTTCTACTGGGTCAGAATTGTGTGGGTCATCGCCAGCAAGTAAATTGCAGAAGTGTTCCCTCCATATGCCCAGTGTGGACTGTGTATCCATAACCAGATTTCCGTTTTTATCTCTGCAGGCTGATGCTCCGGTCTTGAAACCTTGTGCCAGACGCTTGACTTGTTGATAGAATTTTCGAGCAGCATTCCTGCCCCTGTACTCCTCTAGCAGCTCCCTCACGCTTCTCCTGTTCTCGTTTCTTGCGTCTGAAGTGGCGCCTCTCTTCCGATCTCTTTTCCCTGTAGTTATTTCGCACGGTCCGCGTTGCAGCTGACTGCAGAGTTCTTTTTTTTTTTAGTAAATCCCTACTAATATTATAAATGTGAATGTAAGTTTGTTTGTTACGCTTTCACGCCAAAACTACTTAACCGATTATTACGAAACTTTGTACACATGTTTTTGGAGGTGATAGAAGTAACATAGGGTACCTATTGTTGGATAGGGTTTGAGATATATGAAGGTCAAAACGTGGACCCAGGTAACCTTCGGATGTGTATGTACAATATGGGTATCAAATGGAAGCTGTTGGTGAATGCTTTAGTTCAGATTATTCTTCATGCCGCTCCGTGACTAGGGTCTCGAGATAGATACCAAAACGTGGACCCTAGAATGTGTTTGTACAATATGGATATCAAATTGAAGCTGTTGGTGAATGCTTTAGTACAGAGTATTTTTCATGCCGCTCCGTGACTGGGGTCTCGAGATATAGGTCAAAACGTGGACCCGGGTAACCTTTGGTTGTGTATGTACAATATGGTTATCAAATGAAAGCTGTGTATAAGTGCTTTAATATGAGGTAATTTTGATACCTATTGATGACTGGGGTCTCGAAATATATGCCACAACGTGGACTCGCCGTGCCTTCGAACCGAATTAAACCAAACTTACACACATTGTTAAGTAGGTATTGAAGATGGTTTCCGTATAGTTTGGATACCAATTGGTACATAGGGTCTCGAGATACAGGTCAAAATGTGGACCCGGGTAACTTTCGGATGTGTATGTACAATATGGGTATCAAATGAAAGCTGTTAGTTAATGCTTTAGTTCAGAGTATTTTTCATGCCGCTCCGTGACTAGAGTCTCGAGATAGAGACCAAAACGTGGACCCTAGAGTGTGTTTGTACAATATGGATATCAAATTGAAGCTGTTGATGAATGCTTTAGTACAGAGTATTTTTCATGCCGCTCCGTGACTGGCGTCTCGAGATATAGGTCAAAACGTGGACCCGGGTAACCTTTGGTTGTGTATGTACAATATGGGTATCAAATGAAAGCTGTTGTCAATATTTCTTTTTGATTTGGATGCCATAAGGAGAAGACGTAAGTGCAAAGTGTAACAATTCTTTGTGAATTTTTTTTAATTGGATTTTGGAACAGTGAAAAATTTCTTACGAAATTTGAGAATTTAATGTGAAATTCGAATGTTCAAATGAAATTATGTGTTCGTGGAAAAAAAAAAATTTTTTCGTTTTTTTTTTTTTGAAAAATATAAATGGAAATATATAAATTGAAACGAAAAATTCATGGATGATCAGGAAAAAAGACGATTGTTTCTTAGTTATTCATTTGCGTTGATTTGAAATTCAAAAACAATCTTCTTTTTTCCTGATTTTCAATTTATATTTTATATTTACTCAAAAACAAATAGAAAAACAAAAAATATTGTTTATGCCAAAGCGTTTGAAAAAAGAATAAAGAAATAAATAATATGAAAACCATATCTTTTCTGTTCTAAACCATATCTATTCTATTTTAGTGTGCCCAGCGAAGCGGGCCGGGTGTGCTAGTAAGTTATAAAGAAAAATTGGATGATAAATTTTGCGCTACCTTATATACTTAAATTTGAAAAACCTTATAGCCAAAGCAAAATAAAAAAAGAAAAAAATGGGCTTAGAAGGGTTAATAAAGCATCGTGCTGGCGAGCATGAAAAATTTTCTGGTAGTAGTTACACCGCAATATACTGTTTACCATACACTTTTAATTATTTAATTTTTATATAACTTTTAGTGTCAAAAGAAAAATCATAGAAACTCGAAATCAATGTTTTTTGCGACAAAACAGAGTCGAAAATAAAAAAGCTTGTGAATACGCCCAATATTTTGAACGTATCTCAAATTCAACGCATACGGCATCATTATTCTTTTATTAGATATATACTCGTATAATTGACGCTCAAATAATTTTTGTGTTTGGCCGAGCTCTTCGTCCTATTTGCGGAGCGCGTCTTGATGTTGTTCCACAAATGGAGGAACCTACAGTTTCAACCCGACTCCGAACGGCAGATATTTTTTATGAGGAGCTTTTTCATAGCAGAAATACACTCCGAGATTTGCCATTGCCTGCCGAGGGGCGGATGCTATTGGAAAATATAGTTGTATTAGATTTTTTATATTTTAAAAATATTCTTCCAAATATACAAATTGTACTAGATGTTTGTTAGAATTGCTCTGGTGCTTGAGGGTGATTTTATTTTATTTATTTTCAACCTGAAATAAATTGAGTAGGAAAATAATGTTAATAAAATTCTATAAATCTATAAAATAGTACCTACTATATGACTATTATTTAGTAGGACTAGAATTCGAAACTCTTTGTCGACATGAAATACCAAATGATAGAACTACTGTAGGCTTCTCCATTTGTGGAATAAAACCAACACACTTATCACAAATTGGAGAAGGACCTCGGCCAAATGCCCAAAAATGGATGTACGTGTTTATTATAAAGAAATATACTGACTTGCGAACACCCGGCATACGTTGCTTTATCCAGGGATGATAGATTTACCAGGGTTTGTCATTAGCTATGGTCGAAAAGAATATTGTGAGATTAACTTCGGCTGCTATGTCACCGGAGTTTTGACAGAGAGGCAGGCGAATGAAATGGAAACAAAATGTGTAAAGTGGGGTTAGTTGAATAGAAACAAACGTTGTCGTTAGGAAATTGTGGAAGGTTGGGTGTTAACAAACGACCAGGACGGAGCTGCAATCACCATATTTGTAATATTTTACCAATTTTAATATTATTGTAACGTTCGGATAGTTTTTAGTATTTAGTAGAAAATTTTTAAGACTTTTAGAGTTTTAGCGACAGCGAATGCTGTTCCGGTTGCTGGCCTGTAACAGGATTATTTTTGTACGACCCATCCCCTAAATGCTGGTAAATAACCCTAACCCCATGTCGTTCCATTTGGCACCTTAATTCCATGTCGATGGGTCGTTCGCGTCCGGCGCTTATTTCTACTATCATATAAGGTTGTCAAAAAAGTCTTGCGGTATTTTTATTGAATTTTCAATTCTTCATAAAATTGGTTATAATAATGCGATTTAAGTCAAATATGCGCCGTTTTGTTCGATGACGAGTTCCCAACGAGATGCCAACTTCATAATGCTCCTCTTATAGAAGCTCGCTTCCCTATTGTCAAAAAACTCGGAGAGCCAATTTTCACAGGACTCTCTTGTGGACAACTTCCGACTACCAAGCTCGTTCGCCAGAAATAGGTGGTAATCACTTGGTGCGAGATCGGGACTATACGGTGGATGCAAAAGAACCTCCCATCCGAGCTCCCGGATCTTCTGGCGCGTCACCAAAGATGTGTGTGGCCTGGCGTTGTCCTGATGGAAGACAATTCGGCCTCTGTTGATCAAAGATGGCCTCTTCTGCATGAGTGCTGCATTCAAGCGGTCCAGTTGTTGGCAGTACAGGTCCGAATTGAGCGCTTGGCCATAGGGGAGCAGCTCATAGTGGATGATTCCCTGCCAATCCCACCAAACACACAGAAGAACCTTCCTGGCCGTCAATCCAGGCTCGGCCATCGTCTGGGCAGCTTCACCACTTTTCGACCACGACCGTTTGCGCTTCACGTTGTCGTAAGTGACCCACTTTTCATCGCCAGTCACCATCCGCTTCAAAAACGGGTCGATTTTGTTGTGATTCAGAAGCGATTCGCATGCAAAAATGTTGTTTTGCGTCAAGTCGTGTGGCACCCATACATCGAACTTCTTTTTGAATCCAAGCTTCTTCAAATGGTTTATAACGGTTTGATGACTCATGCTCAGCTCTTGGCGGATGCTACGGCTGCTACTATGCCGGTCTCTTTCGATCAATTCAGCGATTTTATCGCAATTTTTGACGGCAGGCGGACCGTGGCGTATCTTCGATCACCTCTGCACCAGAACGAAAACGTTAAAACCATCGTTGTGCGGTGGGAATGGAAACTGTATCAGGTCCATAAACTGTACAAATTTTATTGGCAGCATGAGATGCATTTTTGCCTTTATCGTAGTAGTACTGTAAAATATGCCGTATTTTCTCTTTATTTTGCTCCAGGTTTGCGACGCTATAACTCACGAACGACTAAAAGCAAACAACAATTAATCAAACACGTGTTAGCACGTGAAAAGAGCTTTCCAAAAAGCTCTAGCGTGAACCGATGCGACGAATACAACTAGAACTACGCGCTTGCAAAGACAAGCTTGCGGAAATACCGCAAGACTTTTTGGCCAACCTTATATATAACTACAAGAGAAAATTAGAAATAATTCATAAGGCATCTTCTTAGTTTTAACTAAACATATCCGAAGAGATCTTTTAATGTTTTATTTATTTTATTGTAATAATATTTTATCATAAACAAATGGTATGAAACATGCACCGTGCAGTAGTTTTATAAAAAATTCATGATTTCTGAACGAATTTGCTAGACACAAACGACCCATCGTCATAGGGTTAGTGATAATAATAAAACAAAAGTGTTGCTTTGACATCAGAACTACGTAGAAAGCTTTAGTGGAGAACAATTTATGCATTTTGTTTGTGAAATAGTAGCTACATGAATTTTTTCTGTCCGACTTTGCTCTTAAGTCACTTATTGCATTATTCCTACAATACGCTTCAATACTTACCAGCTTTGTCGTTATAGATACATTCTAGAAACATTTCTTTTGCTTGCAAATCGTGAGCTCGTTGGATAGAGATATGAAACATTCAAGTAGCAATGTGCCGCTCTTTTTTTTACTTTGCAGCTATTCGAATTTCGAAACCGCTCTAGTGGTGGTCACTTCACTACTATCACGTGTTCGAACTCTGTGTTAAAGTTGATGAAATATAATAGCTTTAGTTGTGGAAACCATTTGCAATTGCGGTTGCCGCAATTATTAATGTGTTGCAGCAGTAAAATAATTAATAGAAATGTTCATTTGAAACGAGCTGCGCATAAAACGGTGCAGCATTTTGTTAGGCCTACTTTATTCTAATGCGTAAAGTATTAATGGCTTCATCTGCCTTAACAGTGGGAGATACTACCGAATTATCTAGTTCGTCTGCGTTTTTATATGTGTATTTGTTTTGTAAAAATATTTTCAATATTCTAAAAAAATTATAACAAAACAAAAAGAAAACATTTTCCAATGAAAACAAATTAAATCCAAACCACAATAGAACAAATAAATTCATTTAGTCGCATAAAAAAAAACAACTATAATTTAATTTCGACTTGTCACTTGTTTTCAGCAAATTTGTCTTAAATTCGTTCCACCGTGGGAGTGTCAGTCTATGCAGATATATGGTACAAATGTGATGCCTACCTCTCTTGTGTCAAAGTACTCAAATATACTCCCTCACCCTTGATTATGTTTAAAAATTTTCTATTCGTTTGTTGTGTCAAATTTCTTATCAGAGTTGTCAAGAAACACTTTTGTTTTTAAATAATTCAATTGCATTCTAAGAAAAGTGATTTTCTAAAAAAATCCGCTTCACTCGATAATAGTTGAAAGCCAAAACCTAATTGCTTCACCACGCAATTTGAAGGCAAAACGACGTTTGGATTGCAAGCTGTTATTTGCTTTATTTAATGATGTGTATGACAATCATTCATTTCTATTACTTCAGGAATGCGATTTAGAAGTGTTTCGTAGTTTAAGAAATTCATGGACCAATTCGCTTTAATTGCATGAAGTAATTAAACTTTATCTTCAAATTGTTTTTCATTCTCGTAAAACTTTTCCTTCACTCTCGCAGGTTGTTATGGGAGGAGTTGCTAGAATAGTTAATAACTTATATGTCTTCAGCTGCGTATGTTTTCGGTACTTTCAGTGACTTTTCGGCCTTGCCTCGGAGTTTATACCGCAACTATTTTATTATTTTTTTATTTTTTTTTACCAATGATTTAATTTCGCCTGAACTTCCTCAACATCTCCTTTTTACTCATCACTATAAAAAATATGAGCCCCAAAACCCATACAACGTAAATAACTTTTTTAAGTAAATAATTTTTAATAAAATTTAAATTAAAAAACTTAATAAAATTGTATTGCAATGTGCACGTGCAAAAAATTTAATTACTCAATTTTTCTATAGAATTTTAGTGTAAGAAAGTGAGTGAATTGATTTATTTTGCTGACGTTGTTAGGCATTTGTCATATGAATCGTTTGCCAGAGAAACGAACTTCGCAAAAATCAACGCTATTTTTGAGCCACTTGAAATTTACACCTCATTGTATAAAAATTCAATTGTCCACAAAACTGCATACAAGAAATTTTTCTAAAAATTCTGATTAAAAAGTGTGAAATATTGTTGAAAATTTATTTATTTTATTTTTTAATTTGCATAAAGTACGAAACGTGGATTTGTATGGTTTTATAAGAGAATAAACTATGTTTTCATAAAAAAATCATTGAAACTAAATAAGACACAAGCAAATTCACAAACTTGTCAATAAGTCTTAGTGCTGTAGTTGCTTAAGGGGGGACCCTCATTTATCGGGTCAAAAAAATCGATTTTTTGGAAATAATTTTAATCTATTCTACAACTATTTAAGAATATACTTTCAAAATTTCAAGTCGATATCTGTATTTTTGAAGGAGTGACAAAATTTTTAACAGGACGCGACGGGTGGCCTGATCGCCTGTATCCAAAACTTTAAACGCGTTTTTCTCGAAACATCATTTTTCGATTTTGTGTACACAATTGAGAACGCTGTATTGAACCAATCAGGCTTTACAATAGCTCATTTTAAAGATAATTAAATTGTTTTCAATGTGACATTAAGTGTTTTTTTAAAAAAAAAGATTTTCATATTTTTTTGTAATTTTAAAGTCAATTTTTATGCATGAAAAATCACTTTTAACATAAAACTGGGTAAAAAATATCAATTTCGACATTTTTTTTTTAAATCAAAATGTCACATCGAAGGTATTATCCTAAAGTTTTAAAAAAAATTTGGTTTTTTTATTTCAGAAAAAAATTCAGAGCGCTAGAATGTACACAGATAGAATGAGGTGCCATGGACGAGGTGTATATTTCCATACTTAAAATGTTTTTTTTCTTCTCCGAAAATTTTTGTAGACAGTCAAGACATTTATTAAAGTACTTTATGAATTACAAAACGTTTGAAGTTATTTTACCTGAGAAAAAAATTCCCAAAAATGATGCATTTTTCGACCGTCTAAATGAGGGTCCCCCCTTAACGCAGTCTATGCAGATTCAGTGTGAACACGAGCACATAATTTATTTTTTATAATTCGTGCACATTTCAAAACCTGGGGCTTTATTCTCATTCTGTGTAAACGTGAAATGAAAAATGGTTTCCCGTTTTCATTACACGTTTGATTCACGTTCGGTGAAAAAATTAAACGAAAGTTCAAAATGTTTTCACATGAAATTAATAAAAGGGAATGAAACGAGATATTTGCACTTTTTCATTACTCACTCGATTCTTGTTGCGTGTTAAAGTAAAAACGACTATTCAAATATTTTCATATGAAAATTTCCTTTTCACTGACAATTTGTATGTGAAAAAAAGAGGAGAAGGTCCGTGGCAAGCGTGCAAGTGTGAGTATAGTTGCGTGGCTACAAAACTATATACTTGAAAAATTTCTAAAATTTTGATGAAAAAACTTAAGTACTTGTTGAAAATTTGGCATGTTTTGAATTTTCACAAAGTTCTAAACTAGGATTTGTGTGGTTTTTGTTGTAGAATGAATTCTACTTTTCTAAAAGTCAGTATCAGGTCAATATTAAGATGAATTCTTGATCTCCTTTTTGAATTTTTGAATTCACAATTTATTCTAGCTTTTTGCTTATTAAGTAAATTGAATTAAAATTATTTTTCAGTATTTATTTGAAAAACTGTCATAGGTTTTATGATATTTTCTAAAACAGTTTTTTAGGTTTTTATAGTTACAAAAATTGGGTTATGTTGCACTGTTATCGTTAGAAAAATTGTTTGTGGGTATGTGCGCATGTCATTGGTAGTTTGTTAAGGGGTTAGGGATAGTCAGAGGCCCGAAAAAATAAAGATTTTCAATAATTTTTTTTTGCGAGTCAATTGCTTTATTTTACAAAAATAAAAACATAGCATTAATACATAATGTTTCGACTTTAGCAAAATTTCAAAAAAAAAAAAAAAAAAATTTATAATTGTAAAAGTTGTCGCTGTTTGTGTGGAGCCTCAGAAGTCTCCAGAAGTCTCTTGCGGTGATCATCACAAGTCCCTGGAGGTTCATCTAAAATCAATCGGACAAGAGAAACTAGTTTTATTAATAGATAACATTGAGCCTGGATGGGATAATTCGGCACATTAACGGCATAGAACCTCAATTATGCCTCAGCGTCATTGAAAATTTGGACCATCGGATGGAGGTGTGCCGCCGAGGCCGCGGTGGCCATTTGGCCGATATTTTGTTCCACACGTAATTGAGCTATGCCAATATTATCATAATAAAGAGATATGACAATAATTTCCTAAAAAAAATGTATTTTATTCAAAATCAACACCGGCCCTTGAAACTTAATCACCCTTTACATGCAAAACAATATTTTAAAAAATGTTTAAGTAAAGAATTTTACACCCTGTCTTCCATTAGCTCAACTTCAATTATTTCATTTCTTTTCGATGTTACATACAATTCTACATTTCTTCCAAATTTGGGTGAGAGTACCAATAATGTTGGATTAAATAATAATCTCAAGATACCTATGTGTGTATGCTGGGTTACTTAAAATTTTATTCCAAACATTTTTATGTTACTTACCCATTCGTGTACACTAAAACTCGCATTTGATTGCCTTTAAAAAATGGACAATCAAGGTATGCATCATATTTTCGCCCAACAGCTCGAATGATGACATCAAATTCACTATTAACTGAGTTAAGCTAAATGCAGTTAGAGATGAGTCTATAGTTTATTTTGAACCGTAGTAAGAATACACTTAAAACTACCCACAAATACTGCAAATAGATTATGCTTGTGTAAAGATTTGGTTTTACACTTATGTTATTTTCGAAGTTAGCGATCTATAGTATGTTTTCATACCTCTTGTTCAATAATGAAGGAAAATAAAAATTCCAGCCAGAATATCAAGTTTGTGATATATAAGTAGTTACAAAAGTTCAACATTTAAGACTTTAGAAAACATTTTAATGGTTTTGGTTTTGTAAAAAAAATTCCAAATTTATGTGATCTCGAAAGTCGTACAGAAATGGTATGCGATTTCCATCTCCTTTGCTAGCTTTTCACCACTGGCGCTTCCGCACGAAAGAGCAAAGCTATTTACTCATAATAACAGCAGCGCCAACGAAACGTACAGCGACAAAAGCCATACAATGCGAAGTTACATGCCAGAAAATACTGGTTTTCACGTTGAGAGCGAGTGGGGTAGAAAAAGAGGGCGACACTGAGGGTGGTGCACCACGCTTCTAAGGGTGAGCTTGTAAACATGTTACAATGTAACTACAAATATATACGTGCATATTAACCAAACACACAATTTCCGAGCGTATCGTTTGCAGCCGCTAGATGGCGTTAAAAGGACTATGCGCAGTATTAGAGGTTTTGAGTGAATTATCTATAGGACACTCAAGTGAAAGTGTTTATTTTGTTGAGGAGTGAGTGGAAATCAGTATCTACACTCTTTCACTCTTCAATCAGACCTTAGACACTCTTTTAAGGGTTGTCCAAATCACTTCGCTGAATTGATGTGCTGAATGAGTGCAGCAAAATTCCTTCACTTCAGAGCATCATTTACTAACTTGTCTCGTGCATTCGTAAACTGCACGCTCAACGCCGACTTTCAGCGCTTTGCACTATTCGTAGTCCTTGCTGCCATTTAGACGGCTTTCTGCGGCTATTTGCTTTTGAGCTAATTTTTACTTTCCTTGCTATTTGTTTGTATCCTCTCCGTGGAGTTCGGCACGAATCGCATGCGAGCAACGCATTCGGCACACGAGCGAATGGTGTAAGAGCCAGATTTAAGTTGGCAAGATTCAATAAAGTGTACCTTTGCACCTTACTCGCAGGTTCGCATCATTTCGGCTTGGCTATTGCGCTGAGTACGACGAGTGCAATTGTCATTTGCTGAAGTGAGCTATGAATGTGATTTCGAATATGTGTGCGTGTGTGTGTGCATGTGCTTTTTTCTAAAAAGTTATGTTCCTTAAGTGCGTTTACCTCAGTCGTGTTAGGTGCTGTAGCCGGTTCAGATGTGCTAAACGGGAGACTATCGTCGAAATAGTGTAACGGTCAAGTGTTGCGTTCGTTGAGTCGAGTTTCGCTTCAAATTGGTCCACTCATTGGCTCTTATGTTACAGATTTGTTTTTTTCAACGCACACGTACGTACATGCGTGTGCAATACTTATGCCAAATATGTGCACAAATATAGTGGCAAAGGTGAATTAGCAGTTGTGGGTGTATTTGTGTGGTGATGTGCGCGTTTCTTAGAAAATATATGTTTGGCGATGTGGGCTTTGAAAGCACTTAGATGCTGTTGAAGTGCTGGAAAAGCACTACACAAGTGTATGTAGAAAATATAATTATGATTATTACCTTGAATACAAGAGAAAAAAATAAAATAAATGAAAGATGAAAGCAAGTGTCTACTAAGCCTATTATTGTTGCCGAGAATTTGTGGTATCCACATATTGCTTGAGTATTTAAGTGGATTTTTATTGACTTCCTTCACCCAACACACATGCATAATTAGCTACAAAAACATGCGTCCATAAATGTAGCATATTGAACTTCTATAGGCCACTCGAATGACTACTCAGCTCCGCACACACCAAAAAAATAGTCGGAAAATAGTCGGGAAAAAATATGCCGGAAAAAGTTTTAAATTTACGCGAAAAGTTACACGCTGCAGCATTTAAGCGCGAACGTTTGATAAACCTTGTCGTTTAAGTATATGGCAGGTAGTGCGGTTGTAATGAACTCAAAGTTCTAGGTTTCTGAAGTAAAAGTGCAAAAAAGCAAGTAGAAGAAACGCGAAAAGAAATCGTAAAAATAAATCACAAGAAAAGCAAATGAAACCTCGCGAACGTGTGCAATTAAGTAAGTAATCGAAATGAGTTTAAAAATCATTGCGCTGGAAAATTAACGACAAGCGCAGACAAATTGGCTGCCACCTGCTCGCTTGCTCGAAGGTCTGAACGCCTTGCATAGGAGTCAAAAAAGTCAAATATTTCTGTAATCACTCGCGCAATTACCGTTAAAAATTGCATAGCTGCAAGCGGCATCACACACTCGTACACCATGTGCATCTACACACTAACACATGTGTAAAAATACGTGAACATATGCATGTAAAGATAGCAATAATAATACCCGCAATTATAAAAAGTACCAATGCAATTCAATTCAACTGCAATTATAAATAATACACTACTCTGCTCAAAAATTAATTAAGCATTAAAAGGCAAACAAAAAAAAACAACTACAAAGTACAACACAACAGCGAACAATAATAAATAAAAAGCGGTGCCATATGTACGAAATGAAAAATGCATGTTAAATTATGCATTCAAGTGGCAAAGGTGCCACTTCGCTTCCACTAACCGCAGCTATAGCAGCAGCTGGAGCAGTAGACAACAGCCAACGATGCATACTACACAACGCATACACATACATATACAAGTAAATGTGAGTGTTAATCGTAAGTAATCGCATTTCAAGCATTAATGCAAACACGACGGCGTTCCCTATAAATAACAACATAATCAAAATAAAGTGAAAAATAATCAAGTAACGGGGTTGAAAAAGCAAAAACAGAAAAAATAAATAAATTATAAAAAATCGGTGTCGTAGAAAATTTCGCTGTATCCTCTGTCTGTATCCTCCAAAACCAGCTCGCAAATGTTGCGTGTGATCGCCGGACTGCTGATCAGGATTTTGTAAATTTGTGTGTACATAGCATTATATATGCATGTAGTGGTTGTACAAATTGTATACATTGTCCGCGCGCAAATATTTGCACACACGCCAAGTAATGGCATGCAAATATGTGCGACCAGGTGTATGAGCAACAAACCAAGCGCAAGTGCCGAGCAGTTCGCTATATAAGTGTGAATGTGTGTATGTACCCACATACCTACACGTAGCGCATAGGAGGAAAGTGTTGAGCGAAAGCGTGGCATGCGTGTGGCGTGCTTGTTGCTAATTAACCACACAAACAAAGATATAGCAAAAAAATATGTAATAAAGAAGTGGTTTGATGTAATAACAAAACAAAACAAAATGAAGTGAAGTGCAGTGATGTGAAGTGAATGGAAAGCCGGTAGTTATGAAATGCTTATTAAAAGGATTTTGTGTTTTGCTAAAATTTGCTTGCATGCTATTATGCGCCTAGAAATATGCAATCATAATAAAACAGTGTATTTTTAAAAAGTGTCTACCAATGCAACACGCGATGAAATATGCATATAAGCCATGTGCAACCGCTGTTTAGTTTCTGCTAGAATAAATGATGCCATTGCAGTGGAATAGTTTTTTAATAAAAGTCATTTGTAAATCCAAAAACACTTTTTAAATAAAACGAATTATTTTAGCTTCCGCTCTGCGGAATGGAATGCTGCATCCGTTATTAGGCCCCAGCATTGTGTGCTCCAAGTAGGCATACCATATGATAAGAATGAGAGAGTCTTTCAGGATGCTGCCAATACCGCAGAAATTTTTTTCGGTACCAAATTTGTCATACAATTATGGGTATTCCCAAAACTGGGGATTCCCCCAGCATCGCCATTTTGTTTTGCGTACTGAAACTAGCATCCCCTAGTGGACTATTTTTTCGATGCTCTCTGAATGTCGTCTGCGTGCTGACCGCTTATTTCAAAATTGTTAAATTTTGATTTAAATATTCCCGATATTAAAAATGTGATCATTCATATTGTAATGACTTAAAACACTCCACACCAATTATTGGTTAATGGCTCTATAGTAGCCAGTTAAACAGTCGTATTGTTCAGGTAACGGAGACGCGGCTGCCAAGACATGAAAAATATAAATTTCTTGCCTAGAACATCATTAGTAATACAATTTGTTGGAATTTTTTAGTGAAAAGGGTTTGATTCGGTAGGTTTTTCGACCAAAAAATCTACTAAGTAATAGATTTAAAGTAAATATTTGAAAGAAAGAAGATTTCTTGAAATGTAGAACTTATCAAAAATAATGTTATTTCCAATTTTTTTCTGTTTAAAAAAGGTATAAATTATTTTTTGGAAAACATCAGTGTGTGGTAGTTTTTTCAAAATCTTTCAGTTAGAGAACGATTATTGTTTTTGTTTTTTTTTCTTTTAATTTTGAAATTTAAGATAGAAAATATTTAGAAATATTAAAAAATTACACTTCTGCGACATACCTACCAGAAAAGATAAAAAATTTAATTATTGATTAGAAAATCTTTGAAAAATATTATCAGGAAACTTACGTCTACAATTAGGTTACACCTATAATATAAAATATAGCAAAAAAAAAGTATTGACTAGAATAAAATAAACCTTGATCATTTTTTTGAACAAATATGTAGATTATAGCGGGTGCTGTTTTTTAGCTGCATGAGAACTATCGACATCGATAAATATGGTTTAAAGCTGTGTATGGCAAATTGTGTTGACATTTCTGTTCAGTAAGGTTTGGCAAGTCATCACGAATCGCCTAACGCCAGAACAACACTATCAAATTGTGAAAATTTACTTTGAAAAAAAAAAAAAATTAATTTGTTCCCGAAGTTCATAGAACAGTGGCGGCATTGTCCGTCTTTATTTGTTTCGGGATGAGGAAAGAGCTGTTGTTGCGCTGAATGTCGAGCACTATCGAGCGTTGCTGATAGAATTTTTGTTTTCACAAATTAATCAGCTAAACATGGACGACATTTGTTTCCAACAAGATGATTGAATCATCTTGCTCTTCATCCTCTTGCCATTCAACGCGCTTAGCAATTGATTTATTACAATATTTAAGCCAACATTGATGCCATACAGCCAGATTTATTCGAAAAACTAGTGAAAACTTGCACTGATATCATATTCAAAAGAATAAATGTCATGAAATTATCTACCAGATACTAATAAAAAAATCTTTCCAACAATATTTCTGTTTTGTATTATTATTTTAAGTTCTCAAGCTCTTAAAAATACCCGATGATTACTCTTAGTAAAAAAGCTATGCTTAAAAATTTTCAGCTAAAACAAAAGAAATTTACAAAAATAATTTTTAATTTAAAATAAGCTCCCTTTTTAATTAGATTGGACCGATAGTCTTAGCTACTGGTTCCTTTCGCAGTGTATTATAATTGGGCACGCAATGGCAAATGTCCGAGTGTATTTCTACCATAAAAAACTACGCATAAAAATATCTGGCATTGAGAATCAGCTTAATACTGTAGGCCGCTTCATTTGTGGAATAACCTCTAGACGCATACCACAAATATCCCCTCCTCGGCCAAATACATAACATAAATGCACGCGCCAATTATTTATTTTTATTCCTAGGTCGGAAAATCTAACCCTAGAAAAATTAACAAAATACCTTTATTTCCCTTTTGGACTAATAAGTCTAAAAAAAAGGTTAAAAATAATTTCCAAATATGAAATTAAAACACAAATATGCTTTATAGGAAATGTATACGAAATAAAAAAAAAACGTTTTATAGGAAATTTTTTAAAGTTTACAATATTTTTTATAATATAATAGTACCTCAGAATTTGTTGATATAATACATATTTCTAATAAGATTTTGAATACGAGGAGAAGCTCGTCCACATACCTAACATAACGCGCCAATTATTTCTTTGTATTTCTAGGCTAGAAAATCTAGTTTTTAAAAGTATTTTTCCATATACACAAATTATTTAAAAAAAAAAGTTCGATAGTCCTAGTCCTAGCTAAAGCCTTTCGTAATGTAAAGGGTGGTTAAATTTCAAGGGCCGGTATTGATTTTGAATAAAATATAATTTTTTTAAGAAATTATTGTTATTTCTTTTTATTATGATAATATTGGTATGGCTCAATTACGTATGGATTAAAATATCGGCCAAATGGCCACCGCGGCCTCGGCGGCACACCTCCATCCGATGGTCCACATTTTCTTTGACGCTGAGGCATAATTGAGGTTCTATACCGTTAATGTGCCGATTTATCTCATCCTTTAGCTCTTTAATTATTGCTGGCTTAGCGACGTACACCTTTTTTTTCAAACAAGCCCAAATAAAGAAGTCCAACGGTGTCAAATCACATGATCTTGGCGGCCAATTAACATCGACGCGACGTGAGATTTTTCGGCCATCAAATTTTTCGCGCAAAAGAACCATTGTTTCGTTAGCTGCTTGACAAGTGGCACCGTCCTGTTGAAACCACATATCGTCCACATCCATATCCTCCAATTCCAGCCATAAAAAGTTCGTTATCATCTCACGATACCGAACACTATTCACAGTAACTACCTGACCGGCCTCATATTGGCAAAAATACGGCCCAATGATGCCGCCGGCCCATAAACCGCACCAAACAGTCACTATTTGTGGGTGCATTGGTTTTTCGGCAATCAGTCTTGGATTATCATTCGCCCAAGTGCGGCCATTCTGCTTATTGATGAATCCACAGAGGTGAAAATGTGCCTGATCACTGAAGATGATTTTCTTCGAAAACTGGTCATTCACTGTTACCATTTCCTGCCACCATTCTGACCATTGACGACGCTTGAAATGGTCAAGAGGCTTTAGTTCTTGAGTCAATTGCACCTTGTTAGCGAGTAAATGCAAGTCTTTATGCATAATGGACGGCTCTTCAACCACACTATCTCGAACAGCAGCAATATTTTCTGCAGTACGAGCTGTACGATGTTTTCACATGTCCTACAGACCCGGTTTGCTCAATCGTTTGCACAATTTTTCCGATTGTACGCACATTTGGACGATTAAATTCATCGAAAAAATCACGAAGTGCGCGATAAGCACTTTGATCTGAACGCCCGTTTTCATAATAAGCCTGAATAACTTTAACGCGCTGCTCGATTGTGTATCTTTCCATGGTTCAAATTGAGTTAGTCTGAAATTGTCAAATGAAATGCAGACGTTTAGGTGTGGTTCACATTCAACATCGGCCCTTGAAATTTAAACACTCTTCATTATAATTATTCATAATTACATTTCTAATTAACAAACAAATAAAACAAAAATTAAAACAAATTTTATCAGGATAAAAGCATAGTTATATATTTAGATTGCTTCTGGACTAGAAAATCTAGTAAGTAGAATATAGTAAATCTTATACAAATAATTAAAAAAATAAAAATATTTTAGCTTACTTCAGACTAGAAAATTTAACAAAGTATTTCTAAAAAAATTGTTTAAAAAGAATTTCCATATACAAAATTAATTAGGAAATTTTTTTAAAGTGGCTTAAAATATTTTTTACAAATAGTATTCCAGAACTTTTTATATAATGTGTCTATTTTCAATTAGTAGGTAAAACATTTGTTTACTTTTTTCCTATATACAATGCGGGAAAACACTTCATTCTTAATAAAATAAAATTCAAACTGAAGGCAGTTTTCTCTTCAATAAAAAAATGTGTGTCTGTGGGTTGTATTGCAAAAATTTCAAATTTGCTGCACACTTACCTTAAATTTTCTACTTTTTTATGCTTAACTAAGATGTCGCATACTGTTTGGAAGTCTAGAACGATCTCGCAAGCTCAACAATATCACTTACGGAGATTGGGGTAAGCAGTGCACTAGCCTCGTTTATAGAACGGCTAATTAGGCGGGTGATAAGTGCAGAATAAAGCGGAACTTCTCTCTCTTGGGTAACGCCTCAGAGTGGAGTAATCTTACAATTTCTGTGGAACTTGGTATTTACCGTTTCCTCCTGGATGTTGAGCGAAAATAATTGCACACGCCAATCACATTGTAATAGCAAGTACTGAAAAACACTTTTCAATATTCTGTGATCTTCTAGAAAGATTTCTCCCTTTGCTGCAATAGTCAAGGGCCGGAGAAAACGGATACTCTCTAGTGGGAGACATAAGATTCTTAAACAAATACCATTTTCCCAAGGCTAAACTGTGACTCACAGTTGCAGATAGAGTACCTAAAGCAATGACGGCGTTGCACTCCTGCTGAATGCAAGAATTGTAGAACTGGGCAAAAGTGAGGCATGGAACTTAGAATAATGCATTGGCTCTATACAACGGTAGTTGGGCCTATTCTCTACTATGAGATTGCAGTGTGGTGGGACGTCATTGAGAATGGTGTAAAGAGGGTTGACAAGATTCAAAGACTTGCATCTGTTTGTACAACCGGTGCGATAGCAAGCACGTCATTCAAATTCGATTAAACGCTAAACCTTCTAATAAAAACAGATAGATAGATATAAGAAAAACTCGTGGCAAGAGAATCAGCAGAAAGTGCAACTGTAAATTTTTTAGATTTGCTGCAGGCCTTGAATGTTTTTCTAGCAATTTGTGTATATTTCCTGTAATTCGTGGAAATGTGTAGTAGTTTAAAATTTAAAGTTAGTTTGGGAAATATTTCTATTTTTAGTTATACAGATGGGAGCAACTGGATGTCCAACTAATAAAAATTAACTCTCGCGTCGGGAATCAATCAATAAAAAAAAAATTCTAAATATAAATATGAATTTATGTGTAGTTAATGTTGCCGTTGTAAAAATCAAGTCATTTTCTGTATCTGGAAAAAAATATATAAGTTTAGTATAAGTAAAAGCCGAACAAGTCTTGAAAATAGGAAAATTGAAAGTGCTTTTGAAGGCCGATAGTTGCCTTAATTGTGTAATGAAGTCATTTTTAATTGTTTCTCACGCAAATAAATAAATATAAGTAATTAGTAATAAGTAAATAATAAAAAATAAAGAAGGTAAATAATGAAATAAATGAACACAATAAATAACAATTTTAAAACGCCTTTATGCCCTTTTGAAAATATCGAAAATCTAACGTTCATGTTAAGGTATTTTCAATAAAAACTTTTTTTTTACAATAATTATTAAACCGTATTTGTCTGACAGGTCTCATAGTCTAATTTATACCCTTCAAGTTAATTAATGAATTTTTCACCGCTGACATACATCATCAGTAAATTAAAGCAGTGTGCGTGTAACTAGAGAAGTGTTAGTATTATTAATATGGGATAACAATGAAGAACTTTATTTTTAATTAACTGTAATTAGTACAACGATGTAACTCACCACAAGCCTTTGCAAGCATGCGCTCTTGTTTACAGAATATAAACATAGAATTTTTTTGTAATATGTAGAAAACAATTTAAGAGTATCAAAATTAAATACATAAGTGCAAGTATACTATGTGTGGCTTCGGTAAACAAAAACAAAGGATTATCCACAAAACGTGCTACATCTCGCAATCAGGCGTAAACAAAAACAAAATAATCCCCAAATGAACTTCCGAGCCCAACAAGTGTTTCCCCAACTTCATTTCAAATCTCTGCCACGCTGTTGGAGTCTTTTGCGCGGCTTGAAAGTACCTTCGTATCTTTGTACACTTGAAATTCTATGCGTTTATTTGCGTACCGTGTGAATATCCGAGTAAGTACACCGCGTGCGTGCGTGTCACATTTTGTTGTTTCGCGATATTCATCTAATTGCTTGTTTGACTTTTGCACTCAATTGCTGTGGCAGGCAGTCAATGTTTATCATATCCATCAAAGAACTCTTCTTCCTACTCAGCTCTTTTATTTGGTGTTAATGTATTTGTGTGTGTCGCGTTTTTGTTTTTAGCTCCTGGTGCATTTTTGTAATGGGAGTGCCATTTGTCAAAGGAAAGAGCGAAGCAAGTCAAGTGGGAAAACTTTTATTTATCTCTTTGCTTGTCCAACTTTTCAAATGTTTTATATCTTTTGTTAATTTATCTCATATTGTCACATAAATAACTAGAAGAACATTTGGCTGAAATAATCAGTGCCTCGAGCGGTGGCAGTGCGAGACCCGTTTCGTCAGCATTCGGGCTACATAAAAAATAATTCATACAAATATTTTCCTACAATGAAACAATTCATACAGTTTTTAGAAAATATTAAGTAATGTTTCTAATGTTTTGAAAATATTTTCTAATACTTATATAGTTATATATATATATATATATATATATATATATAAGTTCCTTACGCCCTTTTTGTTGGTTATTTTGGCCGAGCGTCTCCTCCTACTTATAGTACGAGTTTTGATGGTTTTCTGTGTCATCACCGAATGGCACATGGCTTTTTATAAATATCTTTTTCAGGGCAAAAATACAGTAGGCGATTTGCCATTACTTGCCTAGAGGCGACACTAACCCATTCCCCTACGGGGGAATGCTATACTCCTATACCACCGTGATCAAAGGGTTCCCCGATGCAAGTTTACTCATCAAAAGTGATATTATTGCTTTCAAAGTACTACCCAGCAATTGCAACGCACTCATATCTGCGTTTTGTTCAGCTCTCCAAACATTTTTAGAACTCTATTTTCAGAATTGCCTTCGGTTTTTCCATTATTTCCTTTCCGCTGTTAAAACGTGCTCTCCGTAGTGGTTTTTTGACTCGATCATTGAATGGTATTCGTTTCATTCTTGGTCAAAAATTCGCGGATAGCACTGTGGTACGGTGAATTTAGGAATCCATTTACATCCACAAGCTATTTACCCACAAATCCTTTTTTTAGCCAATTGTGTAAATTAATATAAATGTCTCATAAAGCGCAAATTATATCATTAATTAACTGTTTGATCTTCTGTCAAAATTTCGTGTTAATCCATGAAAACCGTGAGCGTCGTTTTTGTTTTTTTTTTGACTAAAAACGACGTGGTTTTTTTGGTCTTAGTTCATGCGGAACTCTCCACTCATTCGTTTTATATCTCGTTGCATGTCGTACTAATAACCCCACGTATCGCTTGAATATTAGGTCGAATTCAGCCTTGGCAGTTTTGTCTTTGGCCATGTCACCGCGCCCTCTTTTTGCTTGAAATGCGGATCCTTTGGAACCAATTTTGTAACAACACAGCGCAAACCCAATTCGTTACTAGATACAATGTTCTGAATGGATCCAGAAGCAATATTTAACTCCTCTGCCAGCTCTCTGATGGTAATTAAATAATTTGCGGTTATTGATCAATTTATTTCTCATTTTGTTGATGTTTGCTCCAGTCTTTCATGTCGACGGCCTGGTCATCCTCGCTGGACTCACGATCACTTCCGAAGCATTCAAGCAACTCGTAAATGCCAGTCTGCTTTAGAGTATCGTTTCCAAATAGTTTTGCAACATTTCTAAGTTTTGCGCATCATTGAATACATTTTTAATGCAAAATGGAATACAAACTCGTTGTAATATGTACAACATTTTTAATACACTTTTATTACAACATTTAACACAAATTCAAATACATTTTTAAGAGTGTAAATAACACGTGTAGAGGTAGATTTACTCAAGATGGTGTACCTTTACAAATGTTAAGCATTGGTCATACAAATTCGATAGGAATGTTAATCCCTGATATGGGAACCTAACAGAAGAAAAAAAGAACTCAAATCAGTTGATTTAGAGCGTCATCTGGCGTTTGTTCCTGGAACTTTTTGACGAAGGTAATATGTAACAATTGAATGAAAAATAATATTAGTTTAAACTTCATTAAGTAAATATATTTTTAATAAATTTTAAAATCTGTGCTTGTATATTTTTGTTTAAAGTGAATTAGGTGTAATTTTAGACAAGTTTTCTTATCAATTCAGTTTTCAGAAGAGCTTAAACTTTTTTCTATAAGAAAGTATTAACTCTTGAAACATGCAGTTGGGTACTAAGATGCAAATATTTACTTATATGTGTACATGTATACAATATAAATATGTTCTCGGATGAGTTTATGAACAAATCTTGAAATTTTCGTAATTTTATTTTGTGAGTTCAAAGTCGATTTAATAATAAAATCACAAATTGAATTATTGCTACAATTTGTTTGATTTATTTCTTTGCCGATATTATTTGTCTCATTTAAAGGAAGTCATCTTCAGAAACTCTTGGATGTGCCTGGTCAGCATACACCCACATTGGAAAGCTCTATGCGCTCAATTAGCGGTTAAGGATTTTTTTCAATCATTTAACTAAAAATTCAATTGACTTTGTTTATTATAATATTGTATTATTTTTTTTTTCTAATTTCGTTACACACTCCATTCGTCTAAATCAATTGGTAATAAATTGTTCATATATCATCTTTGATAAAAAAATTCTACGCCTAAAAGCTTGCAACATACTTTAGTATAAATTTGCATTAAAAATTGCATGCCCTCCGCCCGAAAATGTCAGTGATATCTGATAAATGGTGAATTTTTAACGTAAATCGAAAGATGATTTATAACGAGCCAACCTCTTTTTTGAAGAAAAACGCAAATACCATAATTTATAAACAATACATTTTTCTTCAAAGGGTAAAGAAAAGGCTATATTTTAATAGAAATACTTTTAAAGTTTTAGTTATATAAATATCTCAAATTTCATTTTCGCTTTACATTTTTTAAGTAATTTTACTCGAAATTATATAGGACAATATTTTACTTTATGGGATTAAAATTGTGGATTTTATTTTACAACTAAATCATTAAAGTTTTCAAATTCAATGGTAAAAAATTGGCTTTTGACTTAAGCTTAAAAAATAAAAATACGAATATTAAATATTTGGAACCCATTAAATTAGTCCAAAGCCAAGTTTTGTTAGCTTAATTGCATTCGTGAAAGCATTTGTACAGGCTACCATTCAAGGAATTTATTCATAGCAGTTGCTAACAGATTGTAAACATATGTATGTGTGCGTAAGTACCTAAAACGTACATACATATGTGCGAAATGCAGCTAAAAGCTTGGAATTAAAATATATTGAAAATATTTTTATATTTGTCGTGAAAAGCTAAGAAAGATAGAATTTGATGCATTTTAAATATTTGCGAACACGAATGTCAATTAATAAAATAAAGGGGTGCATTAAACCAAAATATTTTTTTTTCTGACAGAGATTGTAGAAATAAAATTTCTTGAGAAATAAAAATAAATGTTTGAGTTATATTCAATCAAATTCTGTTTCATTCATGTATACAAAATTCTGGATGTGTAGCCAATTATGTTATGTCTATGTTATATATAAAATTAGGGCTTACACCCTCTTTGGCTGAGCTTCTTCTTCTATTTGTGGTGTGATGTTGTTCCAAGCCTATGGTATGGCTTAAGACGACTCGGAATGGCAGATATTTTTTATAAGGAGCTTTTTCATGACAGAAATAGGTATAAGTACTCTCGGCGGTTTGCTATTGCCTGCCAAGGGGCGACAGCCATTAGAAAAAACTTTCTAACATTTGGTTTTTTATGCTAGGAGATTCGAACCTACGCACTTCCGAATGGTAGTTACGCACCTAACCATTCGTCTACGGCGGCTGTCAGTTACCGTAGCGTTTGTCAGACCGTAGTCAGTCCTAATGGATATTGTGAAACTTCTAGGAATATACAAGGGGCGCAAAATTAATCATTTTGTTTTTGAATTACTTTTTTAATAAATAAAAAAAAACTGCTTTTGAATGATGCATAACTTTATTTTGACCTTTGCGCGCTTTATGGCTAGACTGTTGGTATACTGCAGCTGCCTAGTTCAAAAGTATCAAATATGATTGACGTACGACGCCATTTATAAATGTTCCAAAAGGGTGATTCATTTTGCGCCACCTGACGTATATGTTTTAAACTTCGTGAGATGGGTAATAAAAGCAAAAAATAAATTCCTTAAGTTCTAGGTTATTGTGGCATAAATGGAAATTGTAGGAAATTGTAAGGCAGATGACCCAGCAACGCTCGTACCTTGCAGAGATGATTCTGAACTCTCAATTTGTTAGCTAACGAGTTTACTGCCACCTGGGTGAGCTAGAACTCTACTCTCTGAAGTGCATATAAAACGATTGGAGAATGATAGTTGGTAATAAAGCAAAGCAAAAATCGTTGGTGTTTTTTTGTGTAACAGAAATACAAAAGCAAGTTCTAGACATCCTTTTAGCCATATTCACTTTAGTGATATTTGTGCTTGGTTTGTAGCTTCAGCACCAGAGGAATTTATCAAATTTATTAAATTTCAAGAATATATGAAAATCTTTCTTGACACAGATTTTTTAGTTTCCAGAATAAATTTTTTCATCCTCGTAGCGATTTGGCAATATTTCCCAGATATTAACAATTTTTCCATCATTACCGGCTGATTCCTGGAGATCAAAGATGCGCATTCATAACATTCAAATATTTGTGTTATGCATGTTTGTATGTACGCAAGCAACAGGAATTCTCAATTAAAATTTTTGCTTTTATTAATTCTTCACTTCATCATTTAATATGTTTTTCATAATTTTTTTGTTGCGTTAAACAGCAAGATACAAGTATCTGCATGCAAAATCAGCTTATGCAATAAATTTTAATGGTATGCAGTCACAAAATCATAAAATCATCGCATGATGGAACGAAGCAATAATGAAAAGCTTTACATAGTTAAACACATACAAATTCAAAGCATAAACAGAGAACAGTGTGTGTTTGGAAATTTTGGTATTACATAATCATTTTTGTTTTTGCCAGAAGTATACAAGCATTTTACGTACTTTTCTATGTAATTCAAAGTATCAGCAAGCAAATTAACTTTTAATGAATTTATGCATGTACGCTATGGTATATGTTGCTTCCATTAAATCTTAATGTAAAGCCAAGGGGCATTTTTCCATATCTTATTCTGACATGTTTTGCCAGCGGCGGCGGATTTTTCTTCTTAGAACTTTCTTCAATTATGAGTGGCGCCTTTTCACAATTTTGAAATTTAAAAGTAGGCATCTAATACAAACTTACGCGTGGTTCTAAAGACTTCACAAAGTAGTAGGTGTTAATTTGATATTCTGTTGCGAATATTCAAACAGTAAGTATCCGCATCATTAGGCGGTCGAACAATGCTTATTATGTTTAAGCTGTTGCTGTTTTCAAAGCCTGTTCACATTTCCATCGTAGATATAATCAATCATTCAACTGTCGGCATGTGCGTTCATGGAATTTGCTTTTATTATTGTTTTGTGTGTAGTAAAGGGTATTTAAAATTATGACTGTTCATTTGTACTGTTCAATTTTTCCCAAGACTAATACTCAATTCAATACTTATTTTGCAATTAAACTTTAAAAATATTAGGTGAAGTAAAAAATTTTGCAGATTTTCGTTTTCTGTTAGATGCCTGTACGATTTCTATTTCTCTGTATGATTTTGCTGTATCTTTGGTGTAATTGAAAGTATTCCATCCTCTATTCGGGTTAAACATTAACATGAACCGTCAGCGACTGTCCAGTTTAAAGCAGCAGGTGGGTTAGGCGAGACATACACGAGTCATTCTCAGGAGCTTCAATAAGAGTTTCTGTGTCACCTTCACCGCATAGAGCAGATCTGGCCGCAAACGAGTAACACCTTTGTAAACATTATTTAAAGTTTAGTTAATGGCACAATACTGGCTTCAAAAGAGGTGTGTGAAAATGATATAGGTAAGATCTATATTAAATAAGACGAGGGTTTCATCAGACGCCGATTTTCTTGCCTGCTTGTTCTTATGCAATCGAGTATTACAATTTTGTTTACATATTATAAACGGCACAGACAATTATATAATCCACACAACACACACATAGGTCCGACAGCGATAGATATAAATATCATGATAGCATCACAGTTCGGGGCGAACCATTGCTTCTTTTACAATTCGCCTCCACGCCACTCAGTCTTCAGCTTTTCGTTCCAATGTCAATATCTCTTTCTCGGCCGGCTTCGAAGCTTCAGGTTTTGCGAAAGTAGTCTCGACCTCATCAGTTTTGTATGCGCGAAGTTAGACTTATTTGCATTTTCTGTCCTGTCTTCTAAGGCAATTGACGTATTTTTCTGCGCATTCAGCATATCTCCTAGGTACTTAAATGTATTGTTTTTTTCAAAGCTATAGCTGCCAGATTTGTAAAATACGTATTGCGTTGCATGAGGCTCTATCGAAATATTCGGTTTTTTTTTTCGTTAACAGCAAGTCCTACCATTCTAGGCGCCTAAATGTTTTTTGAGATCTCGTTTGTTTCTAGTTACAATTACGATGCCAGCCGCATAGGCATAAACTTGTAAAAAATTAAATTGCAAAAAATAATAATAGATATAAATATATTTCAATGAAACTTGGTAACGTCCATCTGAGGTTACAATCTGTAACTCTTTTCATCTATTAGATGATTTAATTCCAAAAATGAAAAGACAGCTCAAACTAAATTTTATTGAAATATGCGCGCGTGTATGAAGTTCGGTTTCGGTTAAATATATCACTTCCTTACCTACTAAAACTGCTTTCAAAATGGAAGTAAGTTATCTAACTAAAGCTAATATATTTGATTTGAGTCGGATTTTGCTAACCCCGTTAATTTCAACAGCAAAATAAAGCACAAAAGTGCTTAGAGCTTAATACTTAAATTAATAAAAACCTTGAATGTTCATTTTGTGGGAGACTAAAAGTTACGTCAAAAGGTAGATCAGTTTTTGTATTTATCGCTTTAGACGTTTTTGAGACCAATAAAGTGGCAACAATGTGGACTTATATTTTTGATGCATTTCTAATTCACTTCTTATTTCCTTCTTTTTTCCATTTTATTCATAAGTTAACTGTCTGTCAGTCTGAAAAGCTTTCAAAAAGTCTGTGCATATAGTGTCGACTTGATAACTACTCTTACGGACAGAGATGCAGTATAGTGAAAATACCTCAAGATTGAGCTCCATTTCAGAGCCTAAAGAGTTGAAGTCCGTTTTTCTTTTGAAGTATTGTGTATTTTCTACATATAACAAATGCAAACGTTTTTTTTTCATCGCTGGTTGCATAACTACCAAAATTTGGTGAAAAAATTTAAACCTCCCTATAATAAATTTTTGAATGTCTTTGATAACGACGAATATACCTACAGTCGAATAGCAATATTCTACAATTTAATGACTACAAAGCGCAAAGCGCGATATAATGGACATTGGAACCTACCGGCTCAACTTGGCGTATACTCAACATTTAATTGGTTATTAATTAAGCTAATTTGACGGCCGAATTCTACTTGCTGCTCAACACAGTGTAAAGCATTCACATGACGCGTGAAATGCGCACAATAATTACGCTTCAGTTATAAGAAGAAACCAACACAGTCGGCGAGTCTGTAATTAAATGTTAATTGCTTTGAAGGCGAAGCCCCATTTACAGCCGACAATAGTGAATGACCTCAATGCGTTAAAAAATGGAAAAACAGAAAAAGTGGTAGCCAAAAATTCAGAGAGACCTTTGAACAAAATTTAACGGTATCATTTCCAATGCCTTTTTCAGAAAGTACTAAGATATACGCGAAAAAACATAAATATGTATTTAAAGGTTGAGTGAATAGTTTTTAGTGGATGCCGGCGCTGCTATTTATTTTTCGAGTTACAGCAAAAATTGTTCAAAATGATGGCAGCAGCTTATGTTGCTGCTTTTTTGCATGTTTTCAATGATGATCGTTTGCGTACATGTGTTGGTAGCCTATAGCCAAATCCACACTTTTTTTTGGCAGTTAGTTAATTTTGGAGCGATTAGTTGCAATTAGTGTTGCATGCGTGATTCTACAGTACTAGCTAAATTGGTTATTATTGTTGTTCAGAGCTGTGATTTTCAACGCATAACAACTTTAAAGCGCACAAACAAATGGTGTATAGGCACAAACAAGTACTCATACATAAACGCATATCTATTTATGTAAGGCAAGTAGTCATGTGAACAGGAAGGAAAGCAACCCATAAATTTCTTTTCGCCGCACCACAAAAGTATGAGCACATGTGCTTTCATAGCCAAACCGCAATATTGCGAGCTGGTACCCTTTAAAATAATAGCATTAATTTAGTATTCACTCTCGCACTATCTAATTGAACGGAGGGTGGAAAATGAGTTGGCTGGGCCCTTTTGGGATTAATTGATATAATTGAGCAAATCAAGTGGAACTGTCCAAAGTTTGCTAGTGCTCTTTGATGAAAAGTCGTTAGACTACCAGAAATATACGCTGAGTCGTATAAATAGAAAGTGTATCGTAGTTCAGGCTCAACTCTATGAGTCAAATATGTGGTTGGCATGCATACAAATTGCTTAAGTGGATGCCAAGTATTTGTTTATCAGACTTCAAAATTTGCCTTTGAGATCAAGACCACCAGCAATAGGAAAAGAGCAAAACTTAATGCATTATTAAAGTGAATTTTGTAATACATACCTATTTACCCAAAAGAGCTGTAAAACTGCCTAGTCGATTTTTTTTTTATATTAATTAAAATGTTGATGCAAATTTTTTGAATATTTTCCTAAAAAATTATTAAAATTTTATACGAAAACATGTCAATAAGTCCCTGTGCTATAATTATTAAGTATACTATATTCAACCTTGTTGTAAATTTGGCTACAGTTTCATTCAGAGTTCGTTTAAAATACCAGCCACATTTAGTCAGCAAAAAATTTCTGCCGCCACATTGACGTGGTATATAAGCATCAAAGTGAATGCAAGATGTAAGCTCTGCCCAATTGAAAAATAATAAGGCACTTATTGAGTACAATTTGAGAAGCAGTGGTGTGGAAATGCAAATAATTTTGACTTAAAATTACTTATGTACAATATAAACGCCGCAAAAGCTACAACAAAAGCTGCTATCCTAAATTTTTAATGACACAAACTTAATTCAATTTGATTTATTTTTCTTCCTTTTTACTATAATTATCATTATACTTTATGAAGAAGGCCATATTATTTAAAGTTTCAAAATGCTTGCAAGATCCGCACTTTTATATCAAATTAAATTTTACCCACCGAACTGAATATTTTAATTGGCGCAAAATTCAAAAAAATGGCAGACATCATCCAGCTTGGAACTCTTCAATTGTGGATATATCGACGGGTTCTAAAAATGTCGCGCAACGAAAAATGAATCTCTATAAAAAATGAATTGTGATCGAGGGCTGTTGAGAACCATAAAGAGAAAGAAGACTTAGAAGATTAACCAAGGAAAAATAGAAAGAAGACTTAGTATTGGTATGGGAATAAGTTTCCGTCCATTCTTAGCCAAAGTTACGAATTATTTTCGGGAAACCATTTTCATGGCTACGCAAAATTAGATAATAGACCGGAAAACAAAATATGGGCAACCTCATTGGCATAGTTGGGTATAGAGTGTAATACGCAGAAGTAGGAAAAAAAATTGTAAAAATAGTTTTTGTTTTTAATTTTGTATATAATATTAGCAGTATGTAGCAGTAGTGTTTTACGTGTAATTTATATTTAAAAATAAGTAAAGATCTGAGATAATATGTACCTATATACGAAATAGAATTGACAAATGTAGAATAATGCATTTTTGTACTCAGCAAAGATTCCCTTGGCGGCCGGTGTAGCTGGATGTGTTGGGGTATGACTTTCATTAGTAGTGCTAGTAGTAGTCGCCCTTTGTCAGGCAATGTAAAACCTAATGATAAAAATCTGCCATTCGGAGTCGGCTTAGAACTGTAAGTCCCTCCATTTCTGGAACAACATGAAGAGGCACACCACAAATAGGAGGAGGAGCTCGGCCAAACACCGAAAAATGACGTAGGTGCCAATTAAAGTTATATACATAAAGATTACCTTTTAAAGTGAAATTGCAGAGGTAAATTGCATTCATATTGTTAGTTTCGCTTTGTATCCATAAATTTGTGTTGGGTTCGAATCTGGTTGGCGATAACGTTTCATTCGCTACTGATTCAGTGATCATGTTGCTGCTGATTTTTCTTGATTTCCCATCATTATATTGGCGGTTTATTAACTAACCTAAAAGGTTACCATACATTTGTCCTATACGCATTTTTTGGCAGTATGCTCATTAAATTATCTGACTTTCTGCCGTTTTAAGGCTTCTATGCCAACTCATACGCGTAAGTTTAAGAAAAACGTACTTATCGCAAATTAATTTTTGAGTGTCTAAGCTGATGTGGTTTATTGCATTGATTTATGCTTTTCTTTAAAGTCATAAACAAGATAGATTGCAATATGAAAATAAGCCTACTACTCCGCGTGCGAAGAGTCTTTGCTTCTAATCTGGAGCGTGTGTGCGCAAAAAAGTGGCTTCCCTTAAATGCTATTTTTTTCATATTATTAATATTTTCAAAAACTTCTAATATATCACTGCTTTGTTGTCGGTGACACTTTAACTGCACCAAAAAAAAAAGGAATATATTTTTATAAAAATGAAATATGGCTCGTTGAAAGACACGAATGTCAATTCATCATACGCCGTGGTAGGCATGGTAATCAAAACCCAGCAGTGTACTACCTATTTTAGATATTCTACCATTGCAAAATTATTCAAATGCTGCTACAAATGTTTGTAAATTAATTTTGATGACAGGCTGAATAGTGAAAGGCCAAATAAAAGAATGAGCTGCGATTCATGCCGGAGGTGAGAATATGAGCAAGATAAAATAACAAATATGTGATGAAGCTAAAAATAAAAATAAAAATAAAAAACACGCAACCGAGGAAGGCCCATAAGTGGCACACTTATGCATGAGAGGCTGAGTGGTAGTAAAGGGAGACTAAGCGCACATTAAATGGGGCAATTTTGCGCGTAAACATTTTTGTTGTTATTAAATTTCAATACAGCACATAGAAAAAACATGTATGCGAACCATGGCAACTAGTTTGTGGATGAATAAATACTTACATAAATAACACTGTGCAAGAAAAGAAATAAAATTCTTGCGAAATGAAAAATGTTTGTCCGCCATGGGTAAGAACTGTAATTGTCAAATATTAATTTATGTTGTTTTTTATTTATGTTTTTTTGAAATCACAAAGAAATCTCCCTTGGATGGGCATTTATCGTTATACGACTTTGGCCAACTCAAGTGAGGTGTTCTCTTACGAGAGGGTAACTATTATCGGAAAAATTTGGTACGGGGAAAGTTGTGGTATGGGGAAATTAGAAAATCCCCCTTTAATTGAGCTTTAAGTGGCTGTCGTAACCGAATGGATTGATGCATGACTACCATTAGGTACTCGGAATACGTTTTTTCGAGTCTTCGTGAAACATCAAAATGAAGAAAAAATCACAATGAAATCTCCCTTGGATGGGCATTTATCGTTATACGACTTTGCCCAACTCATGTGAGGTGTTCTCTTACGAGAGGGTAACTATTATCGGAAAAATTTGGTAGGGGGAAAGTTGTGGTATGGGGAAATTAGAAAATCCCCCTTTAATTGAGCTTTAAGTGGCTGTCGTAACCGAATGGATTGATGCATGACTACCATTCGGTACTCGGAATACGTTTTTTCGAATCTTCGTGAAACATCAAAATGAAGAAAAAGTTTTTATAATAGCGGTCGCCCCTCGGCAGGCAATGGCAAATCTTCGAATGTATTTTTGCCATGAAAAAGTTCCTCATAAAAAGTATCTGCCATTCGGAGTCGGTTTAAAACTTTAGGTCCCTTCATTTGCGGAACAACATCAAAACTCACGTCTCAAATAGGTGGCGGAGTAGAAAGTGTGTAAGTGCCAATACATATATATAAGTTGGAAGAGGTTACATTTTATAGAGAATTTTTGACATGGAAAGCATATCGCATTTTTTCTAATTTTCTTTAGTACGAACAGCTTTGATACATCATTTTAGAATGTAGTCCATTCCTTTCAAATATGCCACTTGCACAAACGTCGCTCTGTACAGGAAAATCCCACATAAAATCTGCTAACATTTCAAATTAAATTTTTCATACGAGTATAGCATAGTGTAGCAGACGTCTCTGCTGGCCCGTTTTAATTAAAAATAATTTAGCGTTTAACATTGCCATACAAAGCAATAAAATGCAAAAAGGAGCAAACTCTCTGACGAACACATACCTAGACAGAATGACATGTGTATTCAAATACATGTATAGATGTATCTACAAAGAGGGTCCTTTCGTACTCACCTGCGCGCTTCTTAGCCAAGAGGTTTGACTAACTGTCTCAGTGCGGGCACGCGCTAGCTTAACCTTTAAACATACTCGCATACTCGTATGACAAAACCAAACACTCAGCGTTATGTATGAGTGGATGTGCATGTACATAACATACATACATACATACGTGATGGATCTATTGTATGGAAAATTTGTCTCAAATGTGTGCGTGCTTATGCTTATTTAGTGCATGAAATAAATGTTTTTGAAATAAAAGCTTGACATAAAAATGAATATAAATATTAAATATGAATGTACGTTAGTAATATTTGTTCTACGTGTTGACTTGGCTGTGGTGTAAGCAATTCATAAATTTCAATGAAACTGCCAGTTGCCTTCATTTGCTTCCATTTGTCATTAGTAAAACTTTTTGTAGCATAACACACGTGAATGTAAAATATAATTTTCCTTTGAAATAATTGCAAGTTTTCTACTATTTTGGGGGGCAATTAAGTTAATTTTTCTGTTATTTGTTCAAATTTTGTTTGCATTGTCGCTATTTTTTAGAGGTTAAATTGCACGTTCGTGGCTCTCACGCTTTCATTTTTATCATATCAGGTGAAGTAAAAAATTCTTAAAATTTTTCGCTGGATGTCTTTAGTGAGCCATAAGTCACTATCAACACATTACATATATGGGGTCGGTCTGCAAGGTTAAATTACGTTTTGGTTTTGTATTTGGAGAAGCTGGTTGTGCGTTACAATGCTCCGAATGAAGTTTAAAAAATAGATTCGGTTTATTTTTCTTGATTTGGCGAACCCTTCAAAACAAGTGCGAAATTTAGTTTGCACTGTTTTTAGACCCAACGCAGCATCAAATGCAATACTAAAGCGGCGATTCGAACGATTCCGCTGTAGTAAACAAATGTTGAGAAAATTCTGCAACTGATCAAGTACAACAAGAAAATCATTCGGAAAATTGTTTGTGACCATCCTGGATATAAAGTGAAAAAACTGTTAGAGCTTTTTATTTTAGTTTTTTATGCATTATATGTAAGGGGTATTTCAAAGTAGACACCTATACGTTGTTTTAAAGAAAAACATGTAACAATTGAAATTATTTTTAGTTTCACTTTTTTTCACCAACCTTTGAATTGCCGAGTCATTCACACGATTATCTCCACCAAAAAAATAACGGATTTTGTGTTTTTTTTTTTTTTTAAGATCGACCATAATAATTTAATAATTTTCAATCAGTCATTTAAACGCCTTGCTCTATCGTGTAAGTATCAGTTATTAAAATTGTACATTTGTCTACTTGACAAATGTCGAAGATGACATAGGTTAGGTTAGGTTAGGTTAGTTTGGTTGGCAATAAGCCACGCATAGACCTTTTGGTCCCTAGCGATACCAGATGGAGACCGACCTCTATGAATACCTAAAGTAGACATCATGTAGGATGTCAGCGCTTTTGGCGAATCTAAGTAAGGCTGGGAGCTCCGCTTTTGAGACGTCTTCCAGACCCTCAAACAGTGGGGCTTCAAGGCATCTTAGTCGCGTTTTTAATAATGCCGGACAAACGCACAGAAGGTGTTCTCAAGTCTCCTCAACATCCTCTCTGCATTTTCTGCATTTGTCCGTGTTAGCAATCCCTATCTTGTACGCATGTGCAGCCAATAGATTATGACCTGTTAGCATACCTATGATAGTTCTGCATTCCTTTCGCGAGAGCGTAAGTACGAATAGAGTCAGTTTTTGTCTACACATGACTTTTGCTGTTTTGCATGTGGTCAGGTTAGTCCACCTAGTTTCCACTTGCCTTTTCATGTGGTCCTCCATTTCGTTGTATATTGTGTTTAACGGTTTTGGTATGTCGTTCTCTTGTTCAAATGGCAGTCTCACAGCAAAGATGCCATAAAAATACCATCTAGGAATTGTAGACACTACTAACATCGGGGCGTCACTTTTGAAAGACCTTTTACATACATATTTCCTTATACTCATTTTGGGTTGTGCTACTTGTAGAGTAGATTTGCTTATAATTTGATTGATTGACTGATCGAAGCCTAATATGGAATACCCAATGGGCAGACGAAATGGTTGAACCACTACTCTGGTACTCCCCAACTAGCACTTAAGCGCCTTTTTGATAGCATCATGACACCCCCAACAGGTAGATATCTACAGCCAGCTGTATCTGTTTGTGTAATTCAGAAGATTGATGGGATTTAGGATGGTGCACAGCCTCTGGCTGTCAAAAAAAGAAGCATCGAGTGACCTTAACCATCTATCTGCCAGACCTGGACATTTACAGAGAAAGTGTCAATAGTCTCCTTCCCGAAAAGCAGCTTCTCGAATATCGAATAAGGGAAAATATTTTTAAATGCAAGTTTCTTATGTATATATTATAAGTATTTGTAAAAGTCATTTGCCATTCGAACGCTGCATTTCGGTTTTGGTTCCACCACTTGGAGAACAACAACGAATCCGGCTCCTACTGTGTGTATATGTATACTCGTTATATATATATATGTATGTATGTTGCTGCTCAAAATTCGTGTACTTCGTAAGAAATCATGAATCCCGAATATCGCGGGATTGTAGGCAAATAATTCCCAGATTTTTAGGACTTCAAAATACCAGTATCCCGGGACTGACATCCCTATGTAGTGTATGTAGTATGGCTTACTATTTTTATCATGAAATTTGTGCAATTATGTCATACTTCAGAAAAAATTTTATATTCCAAGAAGTAAATCCTTGAAAAGTTATGCCTTTTCTCTCTGAATGCGTGTCTGTACGACTCACGAAAGCGGTCCTTAAAACTCTAGCTGAGCTAAAAATACCAAGGAAATTATATTTAGTAAAGTACCATTCATTTTGGTATGTCATATAAGTAATTAAAAGTTACGTATACGCTCCGCTGGATATGATGGAAATATGTGAGCAAGATAGCGAAAGATACGTGAATGCAAATGCATATATACATATAAATACATTACCCTATATGGAAGTATTGTGAGATACTACATTCCTGAGCAACCATTAAACATTATTTAATTAATGCCTATAATTTCCCCTTGTTACAGTTCTATTAACTTAACAGCCACAATTGCAGGCGTTATTTAGTGTGTCATGTATAAATCAGAAAATGATATATGCATATGTTAACGATTTGATGTGAATACTATGTATGGCAGGAGTATATGCGCCTTCAGTGTATGTACGTAGGCGTATCAATGTCATTTCTGGAACGCGTTGAACAAATTCCAAGACAAATACTTAATGCGCTTCTAATGACAAAACAGTTGGCAATAGTAAAGTAAAACGTACATATAACACTTTATTGCTTACGTATTTGTTTAGAGTAAAGAGGCGTGCAAAATACATGACTACATAAGTTACATGACATACAAGCCCTTGCCTCATCATCATCAACAGCATCGATCAAACGAACATTGAGGTTAATGTGTTAGGATATCAAAGGATAAACATATATGTATATACATATATATGTAGAATAGTATATGAGTTTTAAGGCAAGGATATATTTATGTAAATTAACCCATAGGTATGTGTTTGCTTACTTACATTCCTAAAAAATCAAAAAAGAACATAAAAAACAATCACATTCAACTTCAGTTAATAAATCCGAAAAGCCGTAGTGACTTTTTAGACTAAATAAAGAAAAAAAAATATTGTACAAAATTGAAAAAAAAGTTAGGCCAAGTTGTAGGGAGAAAGGATTATTTTCACTTAGCCTGCGGCAAGCGAATTATTAAAAGCATAACATGGCAAACCGAGATTGTCAAGCGCAAAAATTTGCGGGGGAGCATTTGTGGTGGAACTGGCGTTGGTAATACCCTTCTATATTCCAACGTCTGCCTTGTGTGCCTTCTGTCAAGTGAAAGCAGACCCTCTCGCTTGCGCCTTCGAACAAACGCCACATAAATTAAGGATGCAGCGTACGCGAAAACTTTTCAACTTCGAGGAAAATTTACCACTTCTCCCACAACTGCGCGGGACACGCTTCATTATTTAGCTATTATTTCGGCGGTCGGCATCTATTTTTTCTTATAGCGCCATAGTCGTAGCCACGGCTATTATAAAATAATAAAATCATTTATTTTATTATAAGATAATCATCTTTGTCATTATCTCCTTTATGACTGTTAGGCCGCTAGCGAAATGGCAAAGGGGTAGTGGGTAGCAAATGGTGATGGAGTTTTAGTATGAAATCCTTTTCTTGTCATTAGCCAATTATATTTTGTGTGCCTAAAAGGCGATTTGCGGCGCACACTTAATGCTTATTTGTCGTGGCAATAAGAATTTTTTGCGATATTTGGCTTGATATTTTTTTACTTGGCTTCTAGCTACCATCTACATGGTTATATTTGTATGATATATATACGCTGAAATATCTTTTCTAAAACAAAGACTGCACTACCAACAAAACTTTCCTCTACATGGTTCGTACATTTTTTTCTTTGGCTTTTTGACATAAAGCCATTACTCATTTTTTATACTTGATTTTGGCGATAAAGTCCTTTGCAAATTCTTCGCACAAAATGCGATCCCTTAAAGACATTTAATATATATACGTTTGTATGTGTGTATGTGCATGTATGTATGTATGTATTTAGGTGCTGCTGAACAGTAAAATCGGTAGAGTCAGCGTCGCGTTTTCGCCAAAGTAAAAGTAGGTAATTTCATTATAAGACTTGGAAGTTTGTGAAAGTTTAAGCCGCAGCAATGCGAGAAAAGTAACGTTAGCAAAAACGAACAAAAAGTAGGTACTAAAAAATTTAAAACTAAAAGGATGTGGGTTGTAACAAATGAAATATATTTGAATGCACTCGTAAGCTTCTTTATTAAAATTCAGTAGTAAGCAGAATTCTTTAAAATCGACTTCCTGTTACGATTACGTAAATGTGTTTGTAATTTTGCGTAACATATCGGCTATGAGTGCAAAAGTTGTGGTTTCGAAATCACAATTTTGAATTTAGAACGTGAAAATAAAATAACTGTGCAAATCTGTAATAAGAAGTGCTTTCCTGAACAAAACGAGTGAGGTCACCCCACATCGAGAAATAATTTCCTACGCTGCGCGCAAATTATCTGCGTAGCTCTTGGAAAATATTACCTGGTTTTTGGAGCTAAAGATCAATCAGATTTTCTAGGTCTATGGAATTTTCACGCTAAAGAGTTCTGGTTTTTGCCTGGCATGCACTAATATCTAAGTACTACATTTAATATAATATTTAGTATCTGAATACTGTATTTCTAGTAAAGAGCGGAAAGGGTTCTTTTATATGCATTGATAAATCAAAATTCGACGCGAAGTTAGGAGAAACAAACCTCTCATTCAATCCCTTTCTTTAGATCAACTCTCCACTCTAACGGTTCTCAAAGTATAATATCATTGGGCTCTTAAGTAGTTAAAAATACGTGAGAAACACTCTTTTTTAAAGAAGCAAAAGTTAATTCAATGAACTGGTAGGCTTCAGCTTTACACAAATATTATGTTATATGAGAGGCTGAAAAAGCCAGTAGTAATCAATCCGATTACTTACCATCATAAAGAATTCCAGTTTGAGCACAAATAGCCATAATGGCATGAACGTTTATGTTTTGAAGCTCGGTCAGTTTATTAACCTGGTCAAAATTAATGAAATGATAGCGCAGGGTGCTGGTAACAGCCATTTATTCAACGAAAATTCCAGCTTAATGATTCAGCGGCTTAAGAGTCAAGAAAGTGCTGTGGCATATTATAAAGATAATGGGAAACTTAGCTAATTTAGATGAAAAATATGCGAAAATGAGTACCGGAATGAAAAACTCATTGAAGTACAGTGAATATATATAATTGTGTTTTGTAAAAGAACACTACAAGTATTAATACATTTAATTTAAAATGAGTTGTATTTTCAATCTTTAGCTTTGTAATGAATTCGCTACAGGAGAACTTTTAATCTGAATTTTAATTATTTAGGGTAGTTGTTTTTTCCTGTAACCCACAAACATCTTTTTTTAATTCTGAAATTATGGTTTAGGAGTAAAATTTTATTAGTTTTTTAAGGCACTGCTAACTCACTTATACATTTAGCATTATTCTCAATGTTTTTCATGCTACATTTTTTCGTTAATTTTTCAAGCCATATAAGCCAAACTTGGAAACTTTGTACGAGTATATCTTCAAAAGTCTTTTATAAGAAAAAAAATAGTCAACATTGGGTGCAAAAAAAAAAAATTATAATCAAAACTCAACGCGCTTTTAAGCGACCTCAAAGTGAAAATTATACTAAATGGTGTGAAATGCCGGTAAAATTTATTTACGCCCACTAACTAATTTTATCTAATTTTACATCACTTTAACTTGTTTACTGATATTTTAGATACTTAGTGTAGAAAACGACCAGCTAATATTTTCAGTACTTTAAGTTTTTTCACAAATTTTCCCTTTATATAGCGTGAAGGTTACTTCCTGATAATCGATTTTAGTTTGCTCGCAATACTTCCCAAACAACTTCTTGTTACTTACGCTTTGTTTTAGTTAATGCCGGTACTTACTTTTTTCAATGTTTAATTTTTTTTTATTCTATAAACCTATTTCGCAAAGGGTGCAGTAAATTTTCAAAATAAATGTAAAGAAATCACAAGAAAAACCTTGACAATACATAAACTCACCGCCGTTTCGGACAAAGTAAATGCGCCTTTTCTGTTTTTTTTTTGTTTTTTTTGCTATGCTACACAGAAGTTACTTTGTCTCCAACTAAAATTAAGTAATACTGCGACCGCAAGCAAAGTGAAAGCTCTGTAAATCGCTCTTTTCCCATTTTAAAAATTTTATTTTTAACACAAAAAGTTAGTTGCCCAGACAAAGGTCTGCTAAATAAGCACTGAAGGGTAAGTCCCAGAGAATAAAAAGCAAAACTTTTACTTATAAAAAATTGGAAGGCGTCTTTGTGCTCAACAATGAGAGGCACGAGACGGCAGAAATCCAGCACGACTTTGGCGTTAATACTTCCCAAATAAGGATGCGTTTACAAAGAAAAAGAAAACACAAACACGTAATAAAGTGGGAATTGAAGGAACTCGAATATAAGGTGCCACACTCAAATATCTTTTGCTGTGCTCTATAATTCAATTATGGTTCCATTATGACGAATACAAATTTGCTTTAGTTTGGGTTAAATCAGTCTATATCTTTGGTCTACAATTTTCTTTATTTTAAATTTTACCCAAAGCACTCACCACAGCTATATCGCCTCTTCTGTCACTATGTACGCTTTTCACAACTATTGTCTACGCTTTTGTGTGTGTGTGTGGGGCGTATGAGCAACTTTCGTACTTGTTCGCGCCTCGATATGCACGGAAACTCAAAGTTGTTCCGTGTAACTTTTTTATATTTTCCGCACAATATGTAAGTGCATGAAAGCGAAATAACAACAACAGTAAAGCACAAGAAAAAAATAATAAAAAAAAAATGAAAAAATATATTTATATATTTAAAAAATATTGGGTTGGCAACAATGAAAGCAAAGTCCCTCAGCAAATGACTGCACAGCTACTACACTTACTTATTGTGCGTGAAAAAGTCAGCGGGCAGCGCGTAAACAAGCTGAAATAAAGTTAAAGCAGCAGGCATACTGCCATGCTGACACACTGATTTGCTGCCGCCGGCTTCAATGTGGACACGGTTTTCGGTTGCCAATTTCCTCTTCCTCTCCCAGCCGCCCTTTTTGTCCCACGTTTGTGATGCGCAGTGAATTGTGTATCATATGCGTGAGTGTGTCATGTGTGTGTTCGTGACAGAAACTACGAAATGTAATCAAAATAAACGCAGCGTTACTTGAAATGGGCGTACAGTTTGAGGGGTGTATAAATATATTTATATATAGTACTTATATGTATATATTAGGCCGGGTCGATTTGTGGGGAGGCAAAAAAATCGCCCATTGCTCTGTGAAAATCATATTCTAGGGATCAAAATAAGAAATTTAGCCGAAGGAACCATACCTCTAAAACGAATTCTGATGTCCCCCAATTTGGGTCGAGCTTTTAGTTTCTTTTCTATAATTCACTTAAATTAATTTTTTCATTTACATATGTTCTGACTAAATAAATTTCTTAAGAGAAAAAATAGATATTATTACAAATAAATAATAAATATTATTATAAATAAATAAAAATAAAGAAAAAACATACCCATTTAGCTGATTTTTTCATGTAAAGGCCAAAAATGGTGATATTTTGAAAGCTTAGAAATATTTTTAATCCTTCGTTGAATTTATTTTGCTTTGTGCTTGCTTTATTTAAAGCTCTCCATGATGACGCTACGAAGCAAATAATGTGGAACTTTTTAACATTGTAATAGGAAAGCAGCTGTATATAATTTTTGTATATATAATTCAAACAAAACTGTGGGAAAGCCAATGAAAATTACAATAATAATAATAATAATATTTCAAAAACTGATTTTCGAAATTTACTTCAAATCATTAATTTTTGTTTAGAATCAACCACGCAATTACAATGTCTTTTGTTTGAGACCCTCTTACTTTCAGCAAGCGCTGTATGTTTTCTACTTCCTAACTTCATTGGCATAACTCTCTCTAAAAGTAGATTACTATATTAAGATTTGGTGGTCTAAAAATTGATGTAAGAAATATGTTTTAATACACTTTTTCCTTAGAATTTCATATAGAATCCGAAACTGATAGGAACAATAACTAAATAAATCTTTCGTTACGAATTGAAACGTCCTAATGTATTTGTATGCATGTACATACGTCTGTGTGGGTGCGAGATTGTATGCTGTGTTGCTGAAAAAGCGAAAAAGCTGCTGAAAAACTAAATAAAAAACAGTCCACATATGGCCAAAAGCTCATAACAACGGGCTCATGTATTAAAGGAATGACAACATGCGACTTCTTTCAATAAGTGATACAAAAACTTTTTGTTTGTGACGCATGTTCTGTCTTAAACTTCTATAACTCTTCCCATCAACCAACCGGCTAACAGGATATCTGTTACTGTCTCATCATTACAATGAGAAACTAAGTTGTGAAAAAGAAGGTAAAGATTAAGGCTTTTAATTAGTTATGTAGAGGTGAGTAATAAATAATATTGAATTCAACCAAGAATGCCCACAAATTCCTTCAGTTTGTGTGAGAATTGTCCAAACGTCATTTAAACAATAGATATGTAAATTAGTAATTAAAAAATTGGAAAGTTATCTCATCCCCGATGCGGATAATTCACATCGCCAAAAAAGAAAAAAGATGAATTGTCTTCAAATTCAGTCCACAAGAAGTTGGTAGCCATATCTTTATATCCTTAATTGTATTGCCGATGTGAAGCTGCAAAAATATAGTTTGTAAACATCCTGCAAAACTGCTTGTTTATAGACACACTAAATTTATTTTACCAATTTCGCGTTGACCTGCGTTTGGGTGTGGAAAACTGTCAGCATCGGTGTCAACTAGACAATATGTAGGAGTCAGAAGGTCTGCAAAATTTTTAAACTAATTTTATGTGTTATTGCCTAGGCTGAGCCAAATCCAAAACAAACTACAAAAATAAAAAAGCCGACTCTGTTTGACTGGAAGACATCCCATATGGATCTTTCTATTTCTGGTGTGAGTCTTGATATTGTTTCACAAATGGAGAGATCTGCAATTTTAAGCCGAGTCAGAATATAGCAAGTGGTTTTTTATGATGAGTTTTTTCATGGCGGAAATACACTCGGAGATTTGCCATTGCCTACCGGGGGGCGACCGCTATTAAAAAATCTTTTTCTATTATTTTATATTTCAGTATGCATGGAGATTCGAACCTGTGTATTTCTGAATGATAGTCACGCTGTCTTTTATGAAATTTCCCACTTCTTAAGAAGTTTTACACCTTCATTTTTCGCTTTTCTCTCTAAGTCTAACTATGCCAATTAGAAGAATTTTTTATAATGGGCACAGGCGGATATACGTGGCTGCTTTATCTTTTTTCCGAATGGTCCAGGTATTTATGCTTGCAAAGATAGAATTAATATCGCATAGGTAAGACAGTAAGAAACTATTTTAAATTAAGTATAAAACATACATGTGAAAATTGCATTAGACGACAGCATTCCAACTGCACGCAAACAAAATAATTAGTAGAGGAAAAATTTAGTTCAAGCAAAAAAAAGTAAGCGTATTCTTTCTTCCTGCATAGGCCACAAGCAATATATGCGAGCATAGTTTTATAAAAAAGCATATAGTATGTATGCACATAAATTTTCACAATTAATGCATTTGTCAGTAGGCTCGGTCTACTCTGAAGAATGCATAAAAAAGCTTCATAAATGCATATAAATTTATACTTGTTTTAATAATTCCCTTCATGGATTCTGAGTATTTCTTTCAGCTCTATGTTTTCAATAATTTTTGGTACAATGACGACTACAACTAATATTTTAGCCGCCTCATACGGCAGACATCCGTTACCATGAGCAAATTGTAACCCATAACCTGGCAAACTTTAGAAATTAAACATTTTTTTTGCTTTCCAAATATTCTTCGTTTTGCGAATGTGTCGTTTCACGAATATTTAATTTTTGAGAACCCTTGATATCGATGTTGATGGTTGTTTAGCAACACTTTGCTCTCAATAGAACGTCTAGATTTGTCTTTCCTTTTTTTAACTTCAACAGATCCAGTTTATTGAAATTTGTTCACCAAATGTTGAATTGTTTACTCATTCGGACAATTATTTCCATGCAAAAAACTACGAATTGTGTGATATGCTGTTCTGAAAGATCAATCGTTTTCATTACAATCATAAATAATTTTAATACAATTTAGGAATTATTCACTACTGAATTGTACGCGTTTGGTTTGAAAAACCTTTTACCATCGAATGCAAACACAACACTTCTGATCGCGTATTTGTATCAGTCACGAAGTGGAGAATATAAAAGTTTGTGCCATCTGAAAACCGCTACTTTGTTCATGGTGAATTTAGCAATTGAGTATGCAAATGTATGTGTACACGTTTTATGCTATAGTTCTTACCTTTTCACTCAATTTCGGTTATTCTTCCTTTTATTTTGGTTTGTTTATCTTCTCTACTGACTGCGAATATGGCATTTAATGAATATCGGACACAAATTTGCCTACAGTAATGAGACTCGCCATAGCAAACTATATAAACCCAAATGTATATAGATGGTATGGGTGGGCAGGCATTTGAGAAAGAAAATAAAAATGAAAATTGCTAAAAACAAAACGTGCTTATTTCTTAATTAAGGAAATTTCCATTCATATATACACATATATTCATTTGCTGTGTGGGCGAAAGGTGTAGAAACTGACAAATTTTATCGTTATTATCCACTCTTAAGCCACACAAGCATATAGTCTCATTCCCGTTTGATTTTATATATTAATAAAGAAACCGGAAAGAAAAAAAAGTTGTTACATTCTTCATTCTCTTCATGGTGACTCTTGGACTTAGCTTGTACGAGCCACTAAAGCCCAACGCTGTTCTACAATATTAACAATAATTAGAAAAAAGACATATAGGTGCGTAAAACTTGTTTGATTAGGGGAGTTCAGATTTTTTTCTCCTTGGATATGTGAAATAGTTTAAAATAATACTGCCTGCGAATGGATACAGTTGAAGAAATATCATATATTTTGTGTTTTACTTAGCAAAATTTGAAACTTTTAACTAATACTCGTAAGTGTACATATACATTTTTTAGGGTAGACTGAGAAAACTCAACGCCTGTGACATGGACGCTACATTTTTATAAATTTTATATCTTTTTAACCATTTATCACATTTTATTTTCATATCCATTGTTATAATATGAGACGGGATGATAATCTTTTTCGCTGATATGATGGCGTCCATAATTATTTTTTTCGATGATGATAAAGCGCTTTAAGTACGCTTTGCAAGACTTATAGCTGGTTAAAAACTGGGTAATTTCACATATATATAATATATATATATAGGTATACCTATAATTGGCGCGTACACCCATTTTGGGTGTTTGGCCGAGCTTCTCCTCCTATCTGTGGTGTGCGTCTTGATGTTGTTCCACAAATGGAGGGACCTACAGTTTCAAGCCGACTCCGAACGGCAGATATTTTTATGAGAAGCTTTTTCATGGCAGAAATATACTCCTAGGTTTGCCATTGCCTGCCGAGGGTAACTTATTTTCTCATGCAAATTTTTACCTTCTTTGGTTCGTTGGGAAAAATATTTTTGTGCCACTGCCCTTTGGTTCCTTCAGAAAATTAGGATGCCAAACTTTAAGCGTTTCTTTGTTAATTTGCCGATTAACATAACTCAGGGGGAACTCTTTGTTTATCAGATTCTTATACAGGGTTTTGATTTCTTTGGCTGCTTCGTCCGCCAGTTCATTCACTATGATGCCGATATGAACTTTAGCTCAGGAAAATGCGATAGACGATTTTGGCATTTTAACTATATAGAAGAAATTTTGGTATATGGAAGAAATTTGTGGTATGGTGTTGCCCCGCTGTTTGATGGCTTCACAACACTACTCACTATTGTTAAAAATGTGTAATTTGTCTGCAACTACAACGTGGCGATAAATAAATACTCTTTGTTTTTGCATAATTGTTTTACTTTAATAATAAAAAAATATTTTAAGTGATGGAAATGATTATTTTGACACTGTAGCAAGTTTGCGGGACTTTTTTGTTTATAGCGAGGTTAGATAAGATTACATTAGGTGAAGTTAGGCTGGGTTGGATAAATTAAGATACGGCTAGATTAAGTTAGTTCAGTTTCCTTGCTCTATTTTGTTTAGTTTAGTTAAACATTCAGAATAAGTATAAGTATACTGTGATAGGATAAAAGAAAAATAATAACTTATCTTGTGGCAATTGAACTAGCAATTTTAACAATTTTGAAATTCTATCGGTGAAGCGAAAAAGACGTATTTAAAATCAGTTACATAAAAAAGAATGGAAAATATAATTAGGAATCCAACGTGGACCCTTGCTTCAGAGGTGTCTCATTTATATAGCTTCTTTACAATCTCCTCGGATTCACGAATAATGATGGGAATGAGCGATGGTGCGTTACCATGGTGCATCCATGAGTTGTTTTCCCACAAATGCTTTTTTTGACGAAATGCTTCACGTAAACGTCTCAATACGCAAAATTAATAGACCTCATTAAATTATTGAGTTTCTGGCAATACCGTTGCAATGCATATAAAAAAAACACAAGGACTAATAATCATGTGGCTTTTTTGGTCTTGATTCAGTCGGTGCTCTCCACTTACTAGTCTGTTGCCTGAATTGCGTGTAGCACTCATAAACACACGTCTCGTTTCCAGATTTTGGGTGGATTCCGCCTTGGAAATTTTGTCTTTAGCAATGTCAACGTGGCCCCTTTTTGTTTGAAAGTCGTATCCCGTGGAACCAACTTTGCAGCAACATGACGCAAGCTCAAATCATTAAGTATAATACCCTGAACGGATTCATTTGCGATATTCAAGTCTTTTACCAGTTTTTTGTTGGCTAATTCGGGTTATTGGCAAACTTTTCTCTCACTTTCTTGATGTTTGCATCAAATTTTTATATCGACATACTGCCACTACATTTGCAACATTTGTTTCCCCATCACTGAATCCATTTTTAACGCAAAATTTAATACAAACTCGTTTTGTCAAACTAAAATCTATTTTTAAAACTGTAAAAAATCGAAAACAATTGCGGAGGTAGAACTTAAGTGCGAACTTTTATAACTTTTTTGGTTTTGTGTGTATTTGGTAAGTTTCATATTTCGCTTCTTGTTTCAATGCACAATTTTGAGTGTACTTTTTATGTAATATGAAAGTGCTCAGAACTAGTTTTGATAGCGTCTGCTGTGAAATCAATATAAAATAAAATAAATTAACAATTATGTCTTGCATATCTTCCAAAAGTAAAATTAACACAAAACCTTTTTGATGAACTAGTTAAATCTTCACAACTTTTTAAGGCTTATCAGAAAGCACAATTAACTAAAAATATGCTCCTGATAAAAAAATGCGACTCGTAGTTATATTGAGTGTTTGCGCGGAAATCTCCTAGCTGTTAAATTTACTTATTTTTTTATTAAGAAGCTTCTTTCCCCTACTTGATTAGCTATTACCCATATCAATTACAATCAAGAACAAGAAAAGACTATCAAAATACAATTCCCGTAATCAATAAAAATGAAAGTAAATAAAACTAGAAGCGTTACACGTACATAAAATGAGACTTTTGAAGTATTGAATTAAAAAGATTTCGGAAATTCGCATCAATTGCAAAGTGAACCGAGGCAAGTTTAAACAAGTATTTTTACTCAGCAAAAGCAAAAAAAAAAAAAAAATGAAATAAAAAACAGAAAAAGATATGAATAAATATACAAAACTGATGCAAGTTTTAAAATCGAGCAAAAACAGCCAATTATCGTTAAAATTGTTAAGAAATTAAGCCAACGAAATTCACAGTGTTCATTCGCGCTTAAAAATTGGAAAGTGCGCACAAAGTTTGTTCAAATTAGTCGAAATTTCCACTTCAATATATAAATTAGTGCAATTAATTTTAATTAACAAAGCAATTTCACCTCATATTGAAAAAAAATTATACGAATAAAAAATATTCGTATTTAGTAAAAAAAAAATCGCAATCTGTGTAAATAGTTTAAAGTATAAAAATAATATTTTCTGCATATATTCTGCAATGAGTGAATAAAATAATAATAATTCGAAAACAATGGCGATGGTTATATCAACGCGCGCGAAATTGCTGATAACCGCGTTAATTATGTTCTTTTTTCTCGGTATTGTGCTCGTTACCGGTTCGACAAAAGGCTGGTTTATACCGAATCGTTATAACGGCGAGCGTGTTGCTGCTAGGATACAGGTAAATATAAAAAATATAGTAATTAGTAAATGAAATCAAAAATTTGGATAATTAATACGTGCAGAGTATGATCTATTGTCTATTTATTTTCGCCGTTCACGAAGCTATTCAGCCAGCCAGTTTTTGGCGGTATTGTTTTTGGTATACCTATATATAATCTAATCTGGGATTATTTAAGCATTCGTACACAGTCATATACAAACTTATTTATGCCAAATTAAATTAATGTTGTGCATGCAGCTTTTCCGTACTCATATTTGTACAAGATGCAGCAAAATTAAAATCATCCCATCATCCATTTATAATTTTTGCAAATGGCGTCGTACGTCAATCATATATGATACTAGTGAACTAGACAACTAGACAGCTGCAGTATACTGTTACTAATGCAGCGCGTAAAAGTCAAAATAAAAACAGTATTCAAAACAATGGATGGATAAGTTTGCACTACTTTGTATATATATAAATATATATACATACATTCGTATATAAACTACTTGAATGTTGCTGAACAGAGTTGTTTTGGCATAGATTTAAGTTATTTATTTTGTTTCTAATTTTTTATGTATTGTATTTGTCAAAAGTTAATTACTGCTTCTTGGTAAACAATATTCACTAGTTTTTGTTATATGTATTTGAAATTTATATACTAAATGAAAATCAACCACAGTTTTTTTCATTAGAAATAAACCAATATAACTTGCCCGCCTCAGACGACAGTTGAACTATGCAGCAGCAAAAAAAAAAAAAAAATATATATAAGCAGTACAGCAAATATGATAGAGGAAGAGCTTTAGACTTTACTGGACCAGCTGCAATTTTATTACTAAACGCCACTATTTCGTTTATAGTGTACTCGTATTCATCTAAATTTCTCAAAAAAAGTTAATATATAAGGTGAAGTCCAAAATAAACAAGACTGACGTCCTTAAAATGTTTTTGAAGGCATCATTTTTTTAATGAGCTCGTGCGTTGGAAGTTACATCTCTAGCTGGCTTCCAGTGAAGTTGGAAGCGAAGTTATTGCGTCTAAGGTGTCACTATGTTTGTGTCATCGGTACAAAAATGAGTTTAAAACAAAGAGCTAATATGAAATTTTGTTTTAAAATCAGTAAACTTTTATCGAAACATTTGAATTGATACAAAAACTTTGTGATTGTCTGCGTTGTGCCAGAGTTCATGAGTGGTTTACACGTTTCAGAGATGGTTATGAGGACATAAATGACAATGAACATACGGAGCGCCCGAAATCAGTAATCACCAAAAAACTCATCGAAATGGTTCGTAAATTTATCAAAAATGAACCGAAATCATAGTTGAAATTCATGGTATCGGAGTTGAATGTCTCCTAAACTTCGATTTATCGCATTTTAAGGGATCATTTGGGCTTTCGAAATGTCTGTGCACGTTTCACTCCGCACAAGTTAACTGAGGACCAAAAATCGCTCAGCGTTCGAAAGTCATCATTAAAGAGGCGAGAAAAGACAGGAATTTCCTTTACAACATTGTAGTTGATGACGAAACGTGGTGCTTCCAACATGAATCTGATACTAAGCGTCAAAGTGCTGAATGGAAGACCCCAGACAATGCACCACCCAGAATCCGCGTTTGGAGAAATTAAAAATCAAATCGATGCTCATTTGTTTCTACAATTCCAAGGGAATTGTCCACAAGGAGTTCATGCTAATGGGCCAAACCGACAATGCAATTTTCTATCTTGGCGTTTTGAGGCGTTCGTTGCATCGCATTCGTCGAATTCGTCCTGAATACCGCGAAGGAGGATCCACTCTTGTGACTGATTTTTTGACTAGAAATCGCATTTTAACCATCAACCACTCAGCGTATTCGCCTAATATATCTCCCTCTGACTTCTATCTATTCAGAAAATTGCATTTGGCTATGAAAGGAAAACGTTTTGCGCCCGTTGAGGCCATTCAAAAGGTTTGCACCGACATCCTGAAGGACACTCCGGTTAATGACCTGAAACACTCTTTCGGAAAGCTTTTAGATCGCGCAAAACAGTGTGTCGGGGCCAGAGTGGACTATTTTGAATAAATAAACTCGAAATTATCAGAACAAAGCTTCTGTCGTTTCTAGTTTAGCTCAGTTCTGTTTATTTTGGACATCACCTTCAATATAAGTAAGGCTGTGGTATCCACATCGCAGGTTTCAGCAAAATTCAAAATTCAATTTGGGCTGGCTGTTAGTTTGAGGAAGAAAACTCATTTACCTATAACAAACATTAGAAGAAGATGTGCACTATTTTTACATACATTTTTTTAGCAAATGGCTTAAACAATTTTTATGGTCGATCTTTAGCTCTTGGTCGATGGTATGATTACTGACAAGCCGGCCAACTTCAATTATTTCTGTGAATTTTTTCGACATTATCCACATCTTCTTAAACATCAAAAGTGCCTGAACAGAATCGAAGAAACCAAAATTTCACCTAATTAGCTGTTGCAATATCGGCACCATAAACTCCATTCACATTTCCACGGTCTGACTTGCATTTTTTGCCTTTATCAAAGAAAAACCGATTGTACCGATTTTTCTTTTTGTTGACTTCCATTGTTAACGACTAGTAAGTTTCAAGTGAGTGAAAGAAACCTAAACAGCAAAGAATTTTTTTAGTGTGGAATGTCACCGTGACAACGAGCAGATACTGTAAATTGCTTGGTCGATCACCGAGAAAATAATGCATTTCTCTTTCCCTAAACTAATTATTTCAGTAAAGCTGTGTTTCAAGTTTTACGCGTTATCCATAATCAATAGCCACGCCCAGGGGAGGCGGGTAAAAATATTTTTCAATACAGCAAAAAAATGAGATGTTAAATTGTTAGTTGTTATAAAAGGCGCTTTGGGCGCTTGGCCGTGGTCGTCTCTCTATGTTTGGTATGCATCTTAATGTTTTTCCACAAGAGACCAACAGCTTTAATCCGACATCCAAGGGCAAATATTTTTTATGTGCATATTTTTCATGGTAGAAATACACTCAGAAGAGGTATGCCATTGATTGCCTGGGGCAGCCGCTATTAGATGTGCGGAAATTTGAGCCTACCCACTTCCGAATGATAGTCGCGTATCAACCCATTCGGCTACGGCGACTGGTTAGACAATTGAGCAAAAATGATGAGTCCAACAAATAATTATAGCGACCTTTTTTGTTTTGGGAAGTACGCGAAGCCACGCCCACTTTTGTGTACACATGCATCTCGAGAATGTCTTAGCAAAACTCACTTAAACTTTGTATGGGTATTGCTCCCGACCTGATATGACATAGATAGACGCGCATATTAGTTAGATGGGATAAACACCACGCCCACTTTTTATGTGTTGAGACTAATTTCCCTCGGTTATTGCCAGCTCTTGTTTTAGTAACCTATAAGTTTTTTTGTTTTTAAAAACCCGCAATCCCAGATAAAATTCAACTTAAATTTGCATGGTTTTTTTCAACTTGCGTCCGGTCCAAGCATATTTATTTCAAAATAAGCGTCATTAGTGATTTCAATTTGTACATAATCAAATTTTTGTATATAATGCCTAATATTTTTCCCTGAAAATGTTTATTCCCAACGATATATTTGTTTTTTTTTTGCAAAATTTTTATGGATAATTTCGGTCACGATTTACCCAAGCGTACAATTGTCATTTGAAGTGTGCTACTTTGCATCATGGCACTCAATGAAATTACTTGGCAATTGCGTTTTCCCTTGATATACACACATCAGTATGTATGTAGGTAAGCTTGTTTATGCTTTACTTTTATCCCTACGGATAAATCAGGACATGCTCCTAATGGAGTGGTTGATGAAATGTTATTACGTATTTGGAAAATGTCCAATATGCCAATTGAGTTAAAGTGGCGTACCTGGGGGTAGGTTTTTGTACTTTCCTATACATATACACGTATGTATGTGCGAGGCGCGACTGAAAATTATAGTTGAATAGTTTGTATTCCACTTGTTATCTATGTGAAAAATGTGTAATTTTTGCACATCGCAAATAAATTACCTCAGTGTGACTGAAAAACTATTCTATAGGTTTATTTTAAAAATGCTTTTCATCACATTGCCGTCCGAAAATGTTCCTCGCCCTCGTAAGTCCTTATCAAAATCTTTATTTATTAAGGTTCGAAATTAGAAAATACAACCGAAATCTACGTCCAAGCTGTAAAGTGCGGTGTGAACAGCAAATTGTGCGTATCATAATATCGGTCATTCATTGAAGTCCGGTTAAGCCGAAAGTCAATAAATAAAATTCTTTTAATATCTCACAATATCACTTTGAATTACTTTCTGCCAACTTGCTTGCACTCTGGATTACACTGATATGTCTAGGTTTCATGAAAGTGAAAGTCTCCCATCTGTGCTGTTTGTTGAGCAGCGTGAACAGTGGTCCAATAGGTTGTTTTTGTTTTGTTTCTTTTGCATATGTTTTCGTAGTACCTGTTCGGTTCATTATCTGTTAAACTGCAGCTCTTTAACTTCTTCCCACATTTTAAGATATTAGTCTGCGAGTAATGAAAGTATTCGATGCGGTACCAGCTGGTGGCAGCAGAGGAAGAGATAGGCCTCCTTTGCGTTGGAAAGTTCAGGTGGACTTGACTTCTCTTGGTGTGTCCGACTGGCGTCGGTTAGCACGCGAAAGAAACGACTGGCGCTTTGCTAAACTCGTCTTAAATCGCGTAAGCGGTTATGGCGTCAATTAAGAAGAGAATGGTGATAGATTACCAAGTTGGTCTTCAGCTAGGGTGAAAAACGAAATTGAGCGAGTAACTTTGGCTGCCACGTCATCGGGTAATTGGTAGCAGAATTTTGTCCACTGCTTCGCCGTCTGGTTTTAAAAATTTCAAACTAATTCAAACTAAAAAAAAGAGATTTTGTTCCCCAAGAAATTTTTGTTTTTAACGTACATTTGATTCTACAAAATTGAAACAGAGAAAAAAATTATGAAGATTTTAAAAACCCCCAAAGGTATTTAATTTAAAAAACTATACAAAAACTATCAAGATTGAATCATTTTTAAAATTATCAAATTTCTTTAAAAATATTTTTAATTCACTTTTTTATATATTTAGGCTCATAAATAAACCAATTTTCAGAAAAATGCATGACACTGCCGAATACACTTGGACCATCTCGTTTTCTATGTTAAAACATATTGATTGATTATTAGTGGGCTCAATAATAGTGGAACTCTTTGACAGAGAGTGTGACTTACCCACAACCACTTTCACTTATGTGCCTTGATAGAAACATAAATTTAGACACCATACAGTTTTGGGCGTCTGTCGAGCCCACCTACCTTCGTCGTGCTTTGATTCTGTATGAATCTTTGTTTTCAAGCTACTCACAAAATCGCTTAACTTTCGGGGAATACTTCAGATTACTCGTTTTTAAAGGCGAAGTTCAGGGCTCTCTCCTGGAATTGCAAAAGAAGCCTGTCCTAGAGCCCAGTCAGGTATTCATTCTCTATATTATTGGATTAAATAAATCATAAGCAATGTCGTTACATACGTATATACATACGTAAGCACCTTTAAAATATTTTAATATTGCAGTCCACATAATTTCAAAGCACCCACGTTGTCGGCACGCTTCAGTGACAAATGAGCGCACGCAGCAGAAGGCGCGCATTTTAATTACCCACGTTTGTAGCACAAAATGGTTAAACGGTATGCCACTCACCAATACCACCACCAGCACCACTGGACACTTGGCGCAATGATAAGTAGTAAACCGAACAGTTGGATGTGGAAGGTTTTTGGTCAACCAACGACAGAAACAACAATACGGTGGCTAATTTTGGCTCTTGTGCGATAACAACAAAAAGGGAACAGTCATAAAAAAGGCGAAATTGTAGCCGGAAAAAATATGCTCACAAAAGTTATAATATTTTGGTACTCTTAATTTAGGGTAAGGCCAAATATGCAATACGTGATGACTTTATGTGTTATGGAATTTGTGGCAGTGTGTGAAGTGGGAAATATTGTAAAACAAGGCATTACAATTATTGCAAATAAAATAAAGCGTTATAATTTCCCACTCGCATTGTAAAAACAGCGTGGAGGCCGAAGGTTTGGCCGTGGCTGCCCGATCCAGTTTAGCCTCCGAAAATAAGTGGTAATTATGCGCATTATTGTTTGTGACTAACACAAGCAGCAACAAAAGAAAAAATACAAAATAAGCGATATGCTCTAAAGTAGCCATGAACGGAGCCCCTGCTTGTTGCTACCAAGTAAATACTACTATAATTAAACTCCTCGCTACAGTTGAGCGTATATTTACGATTAGTTGTAATTAGCTGTATTACGCTTGTATGCTTGGGCATATTAATCGGCTTCTAATCCACCACTGGTTTTCTGGCGTGAACGTTGAACGTGCTAAAAGGCGGAAGCGTGGCACGCATTCTTGAGCGACATAAATCACGTTTTTTTTTTCAAGAAAAATTAGAAATTTTCTTCGCGTTGCTGGTAATTGGCATTCAAAGTGGCTAATGGCTAGCGGTCTAGCATTAATTGGAGGCAAATGAGTTCAACGGGGCGTATACTTGATGCCACTACAAGGGCAAGAGTTGCAATAGCTGTCACTATTAATTTGCAATTTCTAAGGGTGAAAGTGAAACCAAAACTAGGATCGAGCCCATAATAAGTGAAATGGGAATGTTTTTAAAATGTAGAAAACGCTTTGTGGCGCAACAACTAAAGTGTTGAAAAATGGAAAAAGGAAAAAAATCTATAAAAAACACAATGCCAGCAGTAAAGTGCAGAAACTGCGCAAAGAAAATTAACTAAATTGTAATTACTACTCTTTCTCTTTAATTGCCAGCTAGCTGGCACAACAAATGAAGTGGTTTTGGTGTTGCGCATGTTTGTGTGGTCAAAATGCCAACAAAAACAACAAAACCAAAAAACAAAAAAAAAATTTGGTCAAACTTTTGCTTCGTGCTAATTTGTGTTTATATTTTGTTAACTTTAGTAAATTCTTTGCGCCGAGTTATTTCTTTTCTTTTCACTCTGAAATTCTTTTTTATCTTGACTCTGTAGCTCGTTAGCAAAACAATGTAACTGACGGCTAATTTGTCAACTATTTCGCCACATTTGTATTCTACACTTGAGTCGCCTTTTAATAGACGGTTTATACATATATTAGCTACCGTCTTTTGATGGCTTAATATTATGAACAAGTTAGCGCTAAACTGCCACCTACCCCAGATGTGTTGTTAATGTGATTCATATTTCAAAATATCGCACTGCGCTCTTGAGGTGGCAAGCGGGCGTACCTGTTATAAACACTTCATCACTAGTTTCATTCATTCTGAAAACTTCCGAATACTACCACTGCAGCAAATTAAATATACCCTCTATTAAGAAAAAACCCAAAATTTGTATGAATAAAATTTCCATTTTCTGTCAAATTTTTAATTATTAATGGAATAATTATTACATCTTTCCAGTTGCATTTATCATGTCTGGGCCTTGCACTGGATGCGCTTTGCTAACGAACTTTCTATTGATCCAAACTCTTTTAGTGCTACCTGCTTTAGCACTACATCAAGATATTCGGGTACTCCCGCAGAGGCATCTTCATCCGGATGACCATTCAAATGTAAAAACATCTGTTGTATGCTTAAAGACTCGTCTTCGTGTTATGCGCTTCCTTTATACAAAAAACAACCTGCATCCAATGACTTTTCTAAAAAAAAGGCTCTCAAGAATGCCCCTTTGTTGTTCGAAAATTGAAAGAAGAACTCATCTTTGATTGCGCGCAACCAATCTGCAGCTTCATGGCAACCCTATTCTATCCAACTGTAGCCTCTACCTACTAGGTTGTTCGCTTTTCACTTTCATGTTTCTTGTTTTACTACGGACATAAATGAATCGTCGTTTAGTCGCACAATAAATTCAATTATTTGTTGCTCAAATGGTTCAACCGGGTCGCTTCTACTACCGCAAAACATTTCACTGCACAATTTTTTATTGCGACTGATAACTATTCGTCGCGTCTCGGGCGACCACGAATTTGTTAGGATATCCAACAAAAAGGGACGATTGTGAGTGAGAGTCAAGTCTGCGATTTACTTTGCCTTTTATCAAAATAAATGTTCTGATTTCAAAAGGCTTCAGGTAGGTGTTTTACCCATCCAAAAACCGTAAGTGGTACTTCATAAAGCGTCACTGTATTTGGAGTAGTCATCTGTAAACGTAGAAAATTGTTTGGGCTAGGCGTAAGAGTCAGTTCTCATCGGTGCACAAACATCTTTATATACGATCTCAATCAAATCCAATGTACGCCATAACAGCCTAAACCTTACAACCAAACCAGGCATTTTTATTTAAAACTGGCAGAAATTATAATACTTTTTTTTAATAAAGTTAGTTTTTTTTAATCAAAATTTTTTCTTTTCATTCGAAATGGTCACCACTTCCTTCTCACAAGCCTTCAAACGATTAGGTCATTCAGTTATTGCACCACGCACGGATTCCGTGGATAGTGGCATCGCTGCTCGAATCAAAGATTGTTTGAGATTCTCAAAATTTCTGTGAGGACTTCGAGAGGCCATATTCTTCAACTCTGACTACAAACTGTAGTCCAATTGATTAAGATCTGACTTCTGCGGCTATGAACCCGGAAATATTGTTTTTTAACCACTGATAGGTGCTTTTTGCCTTATAGGCTTGAGCGGAATCTTGCTGGAAGATCCAACTCAGTGCAATGAAGAGAGTACTGCTCAACTGCTTCACAACGCCTTTCAGACATCCTCCTGGTACACTTTTGTCACCCAAATTTTATGCGCATTTAGAAGTTTTAGGAAAGATTTTGTCGTTTTGCTTATTAAAAACTACTTCAACAGCGTACATTTTTACGTGTCACCGAAGAAGCTGCTTGCATCTTTCGAGTCCAATTTTTTTCAAGCGTTCTGTCAAAAGATGACCAGTTGAGCGACGGAAGGCTCTCGTGTAGAGATCATCTCTTAGTCTTGACATGGATCTGTTCGATGATTTTTTGTCTTCTAAAAGGATTGCTGCGAATTCTTTCTCGAACGGCTTTTTGTTCTCGCTGTATGCATTGTGAAATTTGTCACAGAATTTATGGCAAGACTAAGCATATGTACATGCTAATTGTTTCTATTTCCCAAAAGTTCAGTTATTTGGAACAGAGGGTGCTTTATGAAGCGACTCACAAAGTCAGCCAATAATTGCTCTCATTTTCTTGCTGTTATATTACGCTGCCACTTCGCTTCATTAGTGCCTATAGTTCTTAAGCGTGCAACACTATTTCTCAAACTTGCTCTTTCTTACATTTTCTCTTCCTTATAAGTAATTGTGTGCTGGAATATTATCAGCGCATTCATTCGATTTAATTCCTAAAATTGGATTTGACTTTTTGGCTATAAATTTCTGGCTTCTTGCCATTTTCAATGCAATTATCACATACTTTCAGTTCAGCATAGTTGTGAACATATGTTATTACTGGCATACATATGTATATAAGTACGTATGTTTGTGCTTTTTACCTTGTGCTCACCACACGGCTCGACTCCATTAATGAGCGAAATTAATTTATGGCGCTGAAAGAAAGACAAGTGTGCCATGAACCGGATAATTGGCTTAGTTCAGTAAAGTAAGTCTTTTTGCTTAAATAGCTTTAATCGCTTCAAATTGGCAAAAACATATTTTTGTTTGCTACATAAGTAATCATTGAAAGTATAGAGCGAGTCAAAATAGAATGAAGCTGATATTGAAAAAGGCGTTGGGCGCACTTTAAGGATTGTGTTATGAGGTGTAGTTGTAAAATCTCTTAATGGAGAACCCCCAAATGTATTTCTCATAAAAATCCGTTTGCCGTTCAGAGGCAGTGCACAACTGTATGTAGCTTCATTTCTGGAACAATACCAAGACACACATCACCAATATTAGCAAAAATATATATATTAATTGGATTTTGTTTCTGAACTGTAAAGAAATTTTCATTTATTTTTGCTAAGAGGTGATCTTAAAGAAAAATGTCAGGCAAGAAAAATATGGCAACAAGCGAGATATCCTGAAGATACAAGCCGCTTAATAAATTATCAAAATAAATGAAAATATTGTTGGAAGAGAAAGACGAAAACGAAATGAAAAAGTTTCTATATGTGTTGAATACACATCTCACCAGTTACTCCCTGTGGAAGGTCCACAAAAAAATAAGCACCACAACATAGTACCGCCCACCACTTTGACTCCCGGGTGAAAACTTCAATTGAAAAAAGAGGGCTTTTTGCTGAACACCTAATATACATTTAATATAATAAAGGGTGTTTTTTTTAGAGGCTAGGTTTTCATGATGAAATAAAACGTATATAATTTAATGTTATGGTCAAGAATTTCGCTTTATTATAAAGATAAAGGTTTGCCATTATGTTTTAAAAATGATTTCGGGCAAATGGTCGCCGCGGCTGGCTCGAATAAATTCCAGCCGAGAGGCCCAATTTTCGACCACTTTTTGCAGCAATTGGGGCCGTATGTCAGCAATAACGCGCCGAATATTCTCTTCCAAGACGTCAATCGTCTCGGGCTTATCTGCGTAGACAAGCGACTTCACATAGCCCCACAAGAAATAGTGCAGCGGTGTTATATCGCACGATCTTTGAGGCCACGCCACAGGTCCACGGCGCGAGATAATGCGCTCACCAAAAGTTTCCTTCAATAAATCGATTGTTGCGTTGGCTGTATGGCATGTAGCGCCGTCTTGTTGGAACCAAAGGTCGTCCACATCAACATCGTCCAATTCAGGCACAAAAAAGTCATTAATCATGGCTCTAAAGCGCTCTCCATTGACTGTAACATTATCGCCGGCTTCATTTTTAAAGAAATATGGACCAATGATTCCCTCTGCCCATAGAGCACACCAAACAGTGACTTTTTGAGGATGTAACGGCGTCTCAGCAATGGCTTGTGGATTATGTTCACTCCAAATGCGACAATTTTGCTTATTGGCATACGCATTCAACCAAAAGTGAGCTTCATCGCTGAACAAAATTTTCTTGTGAAAATCGGGATCGGTGGCCATCTCGTTTTGGGCCCATTCACCGAAACATCAGTTAGGTTTCACGAAAGAGCACTCGACAATTGAGCAAGTCCATAGACTGGTCGAAGAAATACAAAAAATGCTCGACCAAAAACAAATATGTTTAGCAGTTTTCCTGAACATTTCACAAGCTTTCCATCGAGTGTGACACCCAGGTATACTCTTTAAAGTAAAAAAATAAAAACAAATTACTCCTAAATGTCAATTTCCTCCTTAAATTGTATTTAAACCAACGACTGTTCTATTTAAATTACGAAACTGAAGTCTCCAATTTCCAAAATATTAAAGCTCACAAAGCAGCAAAATAGCTCTAATTCTGCACCTAATTTTTGCACACGATCTGCCAACCAGAAGGAGTTTTCTTGCCGGTACTTTTGTCGATGGCACTGCAATTATGACGATAGCAGCAGATTCTACTAAAGTCTCTTCTAAGATGAAATATCCAAATGGCTCCGGAGCTGGCGCTTGAAAGTGAACGAAAATAAATCTTCACATTTAACAGATGATCACAAATTCTCTTCTTTTATGTGCTGTGGTGTTTAAAAATACTTAATGTTTAAAAAATTGTTTCTTGTCTAACATATTCGAAGTGGTAGAGAGGCTGTTACAGAAAATCTTAGTTTTACAGAAATACTAGGTAAGTTTCTATTTAGATTTCGTGCGATTATTTCTCACAATTTTCGAAGTACATTAACAAAATAAGAATGCATTGATAAACTAAAATCATTATAGTACGATGAAGAAGCAACATGCTTTAGAACGATATAAAATTTGCACAATGATTTTTCTCGTGGTAGCGGTTCGCTCACCGATGAATTCAGCAAAGGTCATCCAAAATCAGTTCGTTCCTTATGTTTTAGAAGTATTTCACGAATTTTCTCAACTACTGGGGTGTTGTTGATGTGGCTAGCAAGGGCTGCATATAACCTATGTATTTCCACTGAAGGAGGCGTACCCTATTGCTTCAAATAATGCTCTGTAAATATCGAGCAATACAATGATGTTGCCCGACGGAAATTAAGCCACCAAGCGCGTCTCCACTGCAAATGTAGTGCTGGTATCAGACTTGGACGCATCTGTAAATATTAACTAGCAGTTATCTCTAAGAGGTTCAGCAGATATACTGGCAGAGTTTGCTGTATTTTTTGGGGCTGGTTTGGTTTTGCATATTTTAATAAACCGGTGATGAAGACAGATCTTGGAGCAACCGACTGAAGGTGCGTTTGGATTGCCGCCAGCGCTGGTATAGAAACGAAGTTGAGGTACTTGGATAAGTTGGATTTGTTTTCTAGAGACATTCTTATTCAATGTATGATAACAACAACTTGTTTATGCAGTGAATCATTTTTAGAATTAGCATCATTAAGTTGCTCAGTTTCTTTGCGAAATAGCTGGTAATGCTGCTTGGGTTAAAATTACTTTTATTGAGGACGTGGGGAAAGCGCGGATACTTCTTCTGTTATCTGACAGAATACTTTTGAAATAATCAACAAATGCGGATATGACAAGTTATTTGTGGGAAACTACAAACGATTATGGAATTAAAAAAGAAAGTAATGAACAGTTTTAAAATTGAGATTTTAAATTTAAGTGAAACCAATCAAAAAATCTAAGCGAGACCTGCTTAAAATAAAAAATATCATTAAACAGTTTTCACTGCTCCAGTAACTGCATCTGCTACATATACATATGCAAAAATCAGTGCGCGTTCAAGAAATATTTATGTATCTCACCGGTTGGTCCTATATTTAAATTTTCATTCAAGAGTTTAATCAGAAATTTCAAAGTAGTTTTCCTTATAAGGTGTGCTCCGCGCATCCATGATGCAGTTACCACTTTATTTATCACAATTTGTATAAATCCTTGTTTTTGCTCCTATTCTCCAGTGCACGTATTCTCAAATAGCTCAAACCTTTTACCTAAATTGTATCATCACATGGAAAATAACTCACGAAAACTAGTTAAAAAATAGAGAAAATGCTTACTAAATATAAATAAAAGCACTTCAACTGAAATGACTTTGCTGTCTATGCAATTGCCAAGTGCTTATAATGCTCTCCAACTTGCTTTTTGTGCATTTCGTATGAATGAAAAAATATTGAAGTACTTCTAGTAGAAACATATATTATATACTTATATACATATGCAATATATATGTATGTATATGTATATATATGTATATAAAATTATCATAGTATGCCCACATGCAAGCTTACTTGTGTGCTTGTGTTGCTGTTTTTCTTATATGCAGCATACTTGGTGTTCAAGCATAAAATCCATTCGACTGTCACTGGCTGCAAACAGCAGACGACGCCAAAAGTGCCGTCTTATGAAGTCAACCAAGAAATTGTGGAAAATAGAATTGCACAAAAGTTGAACGAGCATGCAAATACTCACACATGCGTATGTCTATCAATTTATGTGTAGTCCTTCTGCAGTCAAACCGACTAGTTCGGAACTATTTTAATGTCACTTTGTTTTGCATCTGAAGTGGTTCGTCTTCTATCTTTTTTCAATGCTAGCAACTGATATGTTCAACGTGAAATTTTCCTACTCAATGTCAGTTGTCAGTCTACGCATAAGTGTCATACCATTTTACCAATTTATCAACCCTGATACAGTTAATGAAGTAGTTCATAACAAACTAAAATTTGTTTGATTAAATCTATCAATACTTATAAAGTGTACTCATATGTGTGACTAGTACTCATTGTGTACTCCTTAGAGTAGTTAGGAGACAATTTGTTTTGATTACATTTCTAATTGGCCCTTTTACAACTGGTATAGTTCTAGTTACTCTCGAAATAGTATGATTTCGGCTATAAAATACTAGCTTATTGAATATAATGTTTGCAGAATAGTTTGGCTTTCACGACCCAAATTGGGGGACATCAGAATTCGTTTTAGAGGAATGGTTCCTTCGGCAAAGTTTCTTATTTTGATCCCTAGAATACGATTTTCACAGAGCAATGAGCGATTTTTAAATCGACCCGCCCTAATATATATATATATATATATATATGTATATACATAAATACCCTGAATCTTGAGTGTGGCTAAAATTTACTTCAAATATTATTCCAACTGTTACTAAATTACAGACTTTTTCCAGACTTCGCGCATGTTTACAAGATTTGGGCGAAATTATTATGTACAGCCCCTGACAAAACGCTGACTGTTTTCGTTTATTTTCTTGTATGTTAATTATTTTTATATAAAATTACAGCTCAATGTATAATGCAATTACTATAGA